>VVHJ01024892.1:1809-15597 GCA_015107715.1 Tylochromis polylepis
TTAATATTTTACTGTGAAGTCCAAATAACTGGCTTTGAGAGAATAGACGCTTTAGGGTTTACTTACAGTTACAGCACATTTGTATCATCTCCATTTCAGCGTTAATATTTGTTACTTAATCATAATTACATAACTGTCTCGATTCTTCCCATTTTTTATTCCTGTGCTACAGTATGAAGTCTTTATGGTTATGTAATCATGTGTTGTTTGATTTGCACATAGTGTAACCAGTGTGACCAGTTCACACATTGCATCTTTATACAGAAAAAGACACTGCTAAGTTCTCTTCTCCCTCTTACCCTGAACGAGAGTGATTCCCCAGCTGAAACATGTGTGGATTATACTGAGCCAAAATGGTGACCGTGTCACATTGCTGCCCGATCACCAGCCGTGCCTGCTGCTCATTGGCATTGCGAAGGTTGATTCCATTAAACTGGAAACAGAAGGGATTCATTAGAGGCAGAAAGAAATTATAAATCATAGATATGTAGTAAAGTAGCTGATGTACCTCGAGGAGTTGGTCTCCGTACTCTAATCGAGCTTGATGAGCAATGCTACCTGCTGTCACTTTGGACACAAATACTCCGCCATTCTCGCCACTCACAATGGAGATACCAAGTGGTTCTGCTCCCTTCTGTACGGTCACATTTCGTGGCTCCCCCAAGTATGGCCTTCTGGGAAAAAAAAAGAACATTTATGTGTTTTGACTTCATATAGAGAGGACTACCTTAGAAGCATGCAACTTTGAAAAAAAAAAAAAAATTAAAATTTGAATAAGCTCTTCCCTACAATTAATGTTTTACTACACAATATGTGTCTGTATGCCATCATGCGTGTTGTGTATGCATATCATCACTGTATCATGTGACACTTCACACAAATGTGTATTGTTCAAACAATAATATGCAGGAACCAGCCACAACATTAAAGACTACTTGCAGGTAAAGTAAATAACAGTAATCACGGTCCTGGTATGTAGCTGATACCACCCACATAAACAACGGCACCACATAAAGGCACCGACAGCCCCCAAGCAGGACAATGCCAGGGGCCTCCAACCTCCCAAAATCCCAGTCTGATCAAGCATGTGAAGAATGAGCCAAACAAGCCGAATCCACAGAGTTCCCAGCCTGTAGCCTCATGTCTGACAATACCAGATACGCCAAGAGGTCTTATGTCTGTGCCCCTAATGGTCTAAGTTGTGTTTGTAGCACAGTATTAAGCACGAGGTTTTAATGTTGTGGCCGATGTGCCAAGTGTGCATTTTCAAATCCCACTTCATGTCATGCAATCATCCAAAATTTAACAGCATTCTGAATAAATAATGAGAAGAGAAGAAGACGACCTAAAGGGATACACATCCATTTCATTACTGCCATTATTAAACATTCAAAAGAATCTAGCACCGCTGCTGCAAAGTGGGCCTAGACTGTAACATTTATATATGCAGAGTGTAGGCAGAACGATAAGATCTGTGCTCCAACAGTCCTGCAGACAGTGCTTATACTGTATGTGCTACCAGCACAAGACAAACCTCAAGCTTCTTAAAGAGAAGAACTTGGGCTTAATTCCAAGTGAAGGTCTAACAGAGGAAGAGCAGTGAGACAGAAATCTGAGAAGCAGAATGAGAGGGAAAAAATAAAAACAGAAAGACAAAGATTTCAAGTTATAAGGATCAGCAGCAGAGAAGAAAGCGAAGATAATAAAATGATAGATTGTGAACTGGTGTGGCAGTGTTAGATGGAGGCTCGCTGCTTTGTTTACTGCTTTGTGAACATTTAATCAAAATTAACCAGACATAAGGTACAGACAAATGGTGGAAAACATGTCTTGTGGTGATGAATCATGGCAGGATAAAGATTCGGACAAGGGGCTGTCCTACCCATCCTTTCGCCTGTCACCAATCAAAGCAGGGCTGACTGATATCCTAGGTTGGGTGGAAATTGAGCTCTGCGATTGGCTGCTGGTGAAAGATGACATCTCCAGGTTGACAGGGGACATTGGAGGTGTTGGGCTGCTACCCTCCGAATGTGTAAGTGAGCCTGGAGTGACAGAGGATATAAAAAAATTAAAGTATTAATTCTTGCTATTTACAGCAGTAACATTTGGTACCAGAAGATGTTACTCCCAGACTGAACAGTACCTTTGTCAGATCCAGTGGAGCGAGGATAACGAATTGGAGGAATCTTAATGCGTTCTGCTCTAAACTGCAGAGTACCAGAGGTGCCTAAGAAAAAACAGGAAATTTATTTAAAGGGTCAGTTTGACCATACTGGGGGGGGGGGGAAACCACACACACCATTTTCTCACACAACTGAGGGTATCCAACCATGTTGATATGGGAATTCCCCAGGAAATATGAGCAACTGTGATAAGCTCCTTTCCCTGACACTACCAATCTAAATATTTACCACAAAGCAAACGTTTGATGTAGCCAGTTAATCACCATCGCCTCCTGAGCTGGAGTGGAGAGTTTGTAATGCATCGCATCTTATGACCAATTAAACTGCTACAAGACTTTCTAAAACACTAATTACAGGAGAGTTATATTTAAATTGACATTTCATAAATATAATTAGCTTATGAGTATTAACTGACGATAGTCTTTAAAAGAGTAAAATTAAAGTAAAATCATTTTGTGCCACGAAAGTCCATCTTTACCAACAATGCAGCTCTACTTCAGTTATGTGTCCTGTTAAGTAAGTGTGGACTGAATTAAAAATTTTAAACATTATTATTATTATTATTATTCACATTTTGAACAAGTCGTGATCGCCCTAAAACTAGGGCACCATACATACTCATTCTGTTGCTGCAGGGCAAGGAGTTAGTACTGTGTGGTGGCTGGCTGCAGCTCCGCTCAGTCAAGTTTACAGTGCGTTTGTGGCTGAGGTCCAGACTGAGGCGACCTTGATGCTGGGGGCTAAGAGTGGAGGGAAAAGGAAAAAAGAAAAAGAAAAGTCCCCCGGCAGTCAATTATTCAACCCAGGGCAAGATATAATTTGCTACATGCCATCTGTCCATGAGATCTGGGGCAGAATACACAGTTGTTTCGCTGCTATAAATACACCAGTCAGGATTTAGCAAATGTGTAGTTAAAATGAACAAACAGTCCTACTAGAACTAATGACTACTTTGCAGTAAGCATAAAGATGAACTGCTAAATGTATAAAATAATTTTTTTTTTTTTTTTAAAGTCTGAATTTGCCTTTTATTTCTAAATGCAGCACCAAGAACCAGAAGTATGCAGAATACAATCACAGCAAAAAACATAAATAAACAATTATTTATTAAATCTTCTCTCCCCCTTCTTCAAAAGAGACAGTCTAACAACAAGGAAAAAAGTAAACTTAAAGAGCATTTGGAGAACACATTTCTCCAACGAGGCCAATGACCTAGCTCAGAATTTCTTAATGACGTGACCTGATTCTGCACCAAATTCTGGTGGTTCTTTGTCCCTGCTCCACATTTCCACCAAGTTGTATTTGACTAATCTGTCCAACAGACAAAAACAGCACTGAAGATACATCTACTCTCAGGTTCTCTACCTTTAGAATAATTCAATTAATGATGGGAGAACTCCATTAAGTCATTTCGAAGACCTGGAACTGCGAGTTCTGTTTCACCTACAAATTGTAACGGTTCAGTCATCTCAGCCTCCTTCTTCCTATTAAATGTCTGCAGTGAATGAGGTGTCATTAAAACTGAAAATTTTACTTGACACTATATGCAAAATAAACAAATTGAATGATGCACCTGACGCATTCATAGCATCATTAAAGAAGAACAGATTAACTTCTATCACATCAAAAACACTTCCTATCAACAATGTTCATAGTTACAGGTAGTGCCATTAGACTGTTTAAAACATCTCTTACATATTCACTGTAAATGACAAGAATACATATTAGGATTCACAACAGTAAAAAGGCATGTGAAGAAAGAATTGCACTCATGAATGTTGAAAAGACTGACAGAACACCTTGTGTGTGTATGAGAGTGAGTGCCCGAGCTGGGAGCTGGAGGAGGGTTGTTGGCCTGGACCTCATGGCTCCAGGCTGTGTAGACTGGGTTCCTCATGACAGCCGTCACAGCAGGGCAAGGGACAAAACTTCGTTGTGCAGGGTCTGGAGGAGAAATGGGATGAGAAGTGGGATTAGACATCAACTCAAGTAGTAGTTACGTGACACTTCCATCCTATAAATATTAGCTCAATAGGGGAAAAAAAAAAAAAAAAAAAAAAAAAAAAAAAAAACCCTAACAAATTGAAATCAGTTTTCTATTTTTAAGCTTATTAGAGATGGAAAAAAGTGAACACATTAAGCTGTTCCCATGACTTACGTGATGTAATGCTACTGTAGCTTTGGGGTGCATATTGTATGCTGTACCGATTGGTTCGTATAGGAGAGAAACGTAACAAGTCCACTGGCTCTGGGGAGTGTTCATCATTAGATAAACTCTGTACCTGCAAGGAGCAAATGCACAGCTTGTAAGCTTTGACAACTTTTGATTTTTTTTGAGGAAATACAAAGGGACACAAAATAACACAAACCATATCATCTATAAAATGTCAAATTGTAAATTCCTTCACATGTTCTTTAAATACCCAGTTACCTGAATGGGAACAGGAATGTGCAACGGAGTCACATTTCGCCGTAGTGCTGGTGCCGATTTTGGTCGGTACCTCTTTTTCCCCTGCACTTCTGTCCTGTACCGATTCTCCTCCTCAGCAGGTTTCTTGGAGCTGCCCTTGGCCTCTCCTGGAGGACCATCAGTGTAATAGCATTGGTTCCCCACCTCTCCCTTGTCCTGAGGATTCGTAGCTTGGGCAGGGGATGCCGGTGGTGTGCCAGTGGTGATGGTGGAGTCCGACGCGGAGCTGTTCTGCTGCCGATGCTTGAACCTAAATGAGTCGCTCCTTGCTGGTGGGGTGGGGGGTGTCGGAGCAGATTCAGACACAGAGCTCTGTAGTGAGTGAGACAGGGACATGTAGTCCAGTTTTGGGGCTGCATCAGGTCTCCTGAAAGCATTCATGTCAAAAATGGACTTCCTCTGTTTGGGCTTCTTATAGATGGACAGTTGGGTGTACTCTGAAACAGTTCCCACTATGACTTTAGGCCATGTGCCTCCACTGAGCTTCACTTGTGAGCTCTGCATTCGGTCCACAGCAGCCTGCGGTGAGCTGCAGCTGGACAGAACAGGGGTGAAGGTAAAAGGCCGATGTTGGAGGTCCTGCCTCCGGTAGCAGAATTCTGGATGGGGTTCTGAAGGACTATGCGAGGTGGAAAAGGAACGGGAATGCGGGGACCCATTGGAAAAGGGTTTGTGGTGGGAGTGAGTGCTGCCACTGCTGCTATTCAGGGAGTCACCTGTATCCTTGCATGCTTCTTCCCCTCTGCCACCAAAGTCACAGCTACAAATGTCAGTTTGTGTGGAACAATTGTGCTTAGAGTTTCTGCAGTTTCTCGTGTGGACCTCACAGGACTGGAGTCGCGGGATCTTTTCAGAGTCTCTCAAAGTTTCATATAAACTCTGGCCAGAACAGCTTTGTGGAAAGAACTGTGCAGGAAGAAATGTTGATAAAAATGCATTTTACCATTTTATAGGTAATACTTAGTTTCTGACGACATGGAAGATCACTGACATTTTTAACCATGAATTTGAGATAACATTTATAAAAAAAAATTAAAGATACTGGTCACATTTAAGGTTTTTTTGCATCGTCTATTAACCCAATGAACATTTGCGTGAAGTAAGCATTGTACAACTAGCAAAGTCTAATTGCCTATTGGGAGTCTATTAGAAGAAACGGCAGTGTGTGATGTTACAGTTGTTACTGTGACAGTGAGAAGTAAAACAGAGGAATCTGTACGCTTTTGGGTTATGGAGGGTTTTACCTTCATGAGGGATAGGCTAAGAGAACTTCGGCAGTTTCTTAGCAGAGACTCGCATTCAGAGAGTGACTTGTTATCGAGCGCAATTCCATTGATCTGGGTGCAAGAAAATAAAGTCCCATAAATAACAGCTTACTTACCTAGACATCACCATCATCATCATCATAATTGTATTCCATCTCGAAAAGGCATTTGCAGATGTGCTAGTTATGGTGAGAATTTAGATTCTGTGTGCATCCTCATTTCATGAGTAGTTGTTGTTTTGTTGTTTTGTTTTTGTTTGTTTGTTTGTTTTTTGGGGGGGGTGTATTTATCCTACATAAAAATGCTGAAATCAAAAGATAAGTAGACTATATAATTGTGTTAACTGTTTGCATTTTACCTTATGGCCAAGTGTGACATGTATGGTTTGTGTGAAAAGGCCAAGTTTGTGCTAGTTTACTTTCACTTTCACAAACATTTAGTCCCAGTTTAACTGACAGATTTTTTTTATTATCTGACATATGATAACTGCAAAACCATGTTAATAGTGTGCAGCAGTGTACTTTGAGCGTCTTTGTATTGTAGCTGATATTTTGGTACCTTAAGTGAATTTTGAGCAATGACAAAATTTACTTCATCTCAAAGGTCAGCCTCACTGGAAGCACACAGTCTCCAGTATATCCTCTCTCTACAACAGTGTATCTGGTGGCATTATTTCATGTTCATTCAAGTTTATGAAATCTCTCTCTCTCTCCCCCTCTCTCTCTCTCTAACAACTTTCCTGTACTGTTTCAACACCATACTGTGAAGACAAGTAGCTGGAACATGCTGCAGTTGGGCTTGTCCTAAAACGCAACTTGAATGTGTTCAGTAGAGGGCACTAGAGACCACAATTGATGCCCTACAGCCACCTCTTGATAATAAATAGGCTTTTATCAAACAACTTTTCAGTGATCATACTCACCGCTAACAGTCTGTCACCAATAGTGAGATTGCAGTCTTTAGCAGCTGGGCTGCCAGCAGCCAAAGTGGCAACAAACACTCCACTTTCCAAACTTATTCCACTGTCTGGGAGGAAAAACCAATTACAAAAAACACCCTAATTACCATCACATATACAGATAATTAAACAAATACTCATCACAATGATTTGCACTTTAATGTCATTACTAGCTTGTCAAGGCAGACATTATAATAGTGAAGTTTATTACTTATTTGGAAATTGAAGCTGACCTTTGTGTCCAGCTAGGTTTATCTGGATTGGAGTGATGATCCGTCCTCCTAGTGACTTTCTTCTGCGAACCACCATATTAATTACACCCTCACCACTCACCACAGCTTTGATCACCTGCTTCCTGTCTTTATTGGTCAGGTCCACATCATTTATTTTAAGCAACCAGTCATTTACCCTGAACAGAAATAAGAGAGACTATAAGAATAATCAAACAGAAGCCAACTATGACATGTTGGAAGTATTGCGTAAGGTAAAGTGGCATGTAACAGAAATCTGATTTTCCAGAGTGCTGCATACTAAATTTTACAAGTGGAAATGTGAAAGTGTGTTTCTATTCTCTAAATAAAGCTTATTATCAGAACCAAAACTCAAGTGTCAAACGATACAGGGAAATCAAAACATTTATACACACTGAGGTGGCAAGTGACAGTTACCTTAATCTTCCCTCAGCGATACTTCCTTTATCCACCTTAGTTACAAATACACCACAGTCCCCTGGTACATAGGGATCATTTACCCCTTCAGCAATATCAAATCCAAGTGCTTTCAAATCCATGTCCTGCAAAAATGAAAAATCATGAGGAATAACCTTTATTTTATTTTGAATTGGTTCATTCATTAAGTGCTATTCACATTTAAAAAACAAAACACAACACACACACAGAAAAAACCCTATAAAATGGTTCTTACTCTATGCTTCTCAAATTCTACAACTTCTGTCTCCCACTCCATTGAGTCCGTGTCTATGGCTGAATCGTGTGAACTGTGAGCCATTAGCTGACGATATCTTGCTTCCTTTTCCAGCTCATCTTCCAACTTTTCTCTGCAGGAAACATGAAATGTATAGCTCTTCAGTAAGTATTTTCAGAGTAATTTGAACCGTCCTGTGTAAATATAATTCCTCCACTGGGTGGCACTGAAGATTATTAAGCAAGACAAGCACTTTTAACACAAATATAAATTGACGAATAATATGCAGGTTTACCTGAAATACAATATGATATTTATGTCTCAAAATATTTTTTTTTTCCAGAAATAACGTACTTTAGTTCTTTGAGTTCCCGTGTCGCATCGTTCTTCTGCTTTCTCATGTCATCCAGATTCCTCAGAGCGTCTGCCAGATCACTCACAGCTCTGTCCCTTTCTCGTCTCAGGTTGTCACACAGTGTACTGAGTGATGCACATATTGTCATCAGGTGTCACATAAAATACATACAATCTTTTTTGTCCAAGTCTCCTTGCAATGATATACATATACATTTTAAAAACAACTCCTTACCGAATGCTCTCCCTTTCTGCTACGATCTTGTCCCTCTCCTGGAAGGCCCAGTCCCGCCGACACTTGGCGACTTCAGCTTCCTGCAAGGCCTCCTTCAGCTCCTGCGAGATGGCCTCATACTGCTTCCTCAGCATCTCAATCTCCTTGGTGGCTCGTTCCATGTTCATGGTGGCAGAGTCTTGTTCCTGCAGGAGTAGATAAAAATCAATGGGTGATAAATGTCACCAGAGAAGTGAATAAAGAATGTACACAGCTAGGTGCTTTTAGTCTAATATGGTATTTGATAACATGCGGCAAATTCCTCTAAATTTGCGTCATAAGAAAGTATTTTCACCTTCCACCCACTCTGTACACTAACTTTGCAGTAATATTATACCCAACACATGGTTTTAATTATCAGCTTTACATCATCTTGGTGCAAGCCTTGCAAGCTCATTGATGTAAATACCCGTTTGACAGCAGTCATTTTGACTTGACATGGCACAAACACAGATGTTACAAATTAGAATAATGAAGCTTGTCCTCTATTGAGGTGAAGCCTTAATGTGATTAGCATCACCTGTGTTTACCTCTAGCATGTCAAGTCAAAATGGCTGCTGTGAGAAAGGTTTGTTCGAGTAATAGGATCGTTTAATTTTCCGGCTTGTACACTAATCAATAGACTAAATAAAGTGCCTTGTATTTTTAATACAAGGGATTAATTACATGCTATGAAGTTTGTTTCTTAAAAAAAAAAAAAACCCAAAACAAACCCAACAAAACTTTCAACTTAACATCCTTCCAAAAACAAATTTCTGCAAACTAAGATGCATTTTCCATCTATGATGTATAAAACAGCCATAGACTGGATTAGGCATATAAACCAGATATAATAGAACAAATGTAAAACTCAGTCTGCTGGTGTATCGAGAGTGCTTGCACTTGTCCATTGTTGAATTAATTCTATTAAAGTCTACAGTTTTGCTTAACAATCCATTTCTGACGCAATGCAGATTTCTGGTGTTCTTCAAAGTGAGGGTGAGGCTTGTCACTGTAATTATTGGTAATTTCCTAATGTAGGCATCCCTGACTTTTATTGTAATTAATCTGACAATCACTGTAAACAGAATGATGGGTGAGTACGCATTTCTCAGCCGAAATCAATATGTAGAAACCACCCAGCTGATTGGAGAAAAAAAAAAAATTACTACTACTATGTGAGATGGGATGAAGGGATTACTGTCAGAGAAATAAACCAATCCCTCCACTTGTGATGATAAATCATCTGTCCGTCTGGCTACCTGTCTGGCCTGGTAATACTCTTGCAACAGCTGGTCCCTCTGGATGATGGCCTCTGTCCTCTCCTTCCGGGCCACATCCCTTTCCTCGCGCACTGTTTCGATGTCTTTGCAGGCCTGGTTCAGCTCCTTTTGGGCCTCAGCTTTGTCCTTGACCTCGTGACAGTATTTCTCCAGCAGCTCATTCTTTTCACAGATTGCTCGGTCCCTGTCCACCAGTGCTGAGGTCAGCTCCTTCATCATAAATAAATAAAGAACAGTGGGTGATTAAAAAAAAAAATTTTTTTTAGATCTATCTAAATCTCTATCTATGCAAATTTCTATATCTCAGTCAAATTTTGCCTTCAGAATTTTGGAATATTTTAATATAATTTGCACGTTGTTGTACATTTCCTTTTATGTGGACTTGTTTCTTGCATCGCTGTAATTCCCTCCTAAAATAAATGAATTCTTATCTCAGAACAAAGATATGCTGCCAGACAAACTTCCTATTAGATGAAGAACTAAAGAATTTTGCTCCTCTTAAAAGGATTTTTTATACGTTTAATTTCGGGGAGCTTCAAGTTCATTTTACACAGAAGAGTTAAAAAGCATAACCAAATTTCTTCCTGAAATGTGGGTTTTAATAGCAGTGATGATGACGGGATTACTTTTTGGTCACCCTAAACCCTTGAGTGTTGCCAAAAAGAATGACTTCAGCAGCTTAACTACAAGAGATATTTGAGACACAGATATTACGCAACTGGTCATTCTTCATTAACAGTTTTACTTAAATTAAAAGCAGCCCTGTAAATCTGAAGTAATTAATTTCTTTACAGTGCGTGTATAATTCCAAATGTCTCTTATCACAACAGTTATCCCTCCAGTGTTTTCTGATCCTGTCTGTGAAATGGTTAACCTTTTTCAGTTCTCACTGATGATCCCTCATTTTAGCTTTTACCTGTCGTAGAGCCTCCAGCTCCTCACTGGCCACCCGTCTCTCTGACGAAGTGCTCTTTAGCTTTGCCTCTGCCATCTCCAGACCTGTCTGGAGCCTGTCCACCTCTTTGATCACCTGATCCCGCTCACTCATGATCAAGCGATATTCACTGATCACAGAGTCCCGCTCCTCCTTGTACTTCTCGCTGTCCTTTGCCGCCTTGAGCTGCTGGGTCTTGAGCCGTGTCACCTCAGACTGCAGCCGTTCCATCTCTCGCTGTAGCTCCTTATTATGGGCTGTGGCCTTGGATAGTTCTTGGTGAGTGTTGTCAAACCTGCATCAGGCAGGGGATTAAGTAATGCAGTGGATTCAATGCCTCTATTAATTTCCAAAGGGTAAACATTTCTACTCTGTCTTATGCTTAAAACATTAAAATCATGTCCAATATGATCATAGACTAATCAAATGTGGAGTTAAAGTTTTCTTTTGTGATGCTTAAACTGGGAAGACATCTGCAACACTTCATCTGCCTTGGATTTAAGCACGTTTTAAGCACTGTGCAGATCTGACTTTGGCGCTGTACTCAAATACTCAGTTTGTAGTATAATTTGCATCAACTGCTGTTTAGTTTCTTTTTTAAACAGTTGTTCAGTTTTTGTGTGAAGCTTGTAGTGCTGCTGGTTTTGTAGAGCTGACATTTCCAGCTTTACCTTCTTATTGAAGAAGAGTATTGCTGCTGATAGTGGATGGCAGCATCTCTTTGTTTCAGCAGCATGTCGAGTTGCTTCTGCAGCCGGTGGTTCTCTTCCTCAGCCTGGTCCAAACGACTCAAGTCTGCGTTGTGACTGGCCGTCTTGTCATTGTAGCGCTTCCTCAGAGTCTCATAGTCACTCTTCATGGCCTCCAACTTGTCCACAGCTGTGTCGTAGAGCTTGTTAAGGACATCAGAGGAGCCCTCTCTCATTACCTGCAAATAGCATAAGTCAGTATCTTTAATGAGTTAGAGGGCAATAATGGAACTGCTCACTTTACATAAAATGATATCAAGATAAGAGCTGATGCAGCTGTTTGGAAAAAGTTACCTGAAACTCTTTAACTCTATAGACAGAAAAACAAACAGGCTTCCTTGTTAATGCAGTCTCACTTCTTTTGGTCTCCCATGCTGACTAAAGCATGTTGTGCTGTTTGATATAAATCTAAAGTGAAGTGCCTAAATCATTTCATTACCCGTTTCAGTGCAGATTAAACAAACTGTTACTTTAAACTGTGTTGAAATATCATTTGAACTGTACTGAACCAGATGATAACTTCCATCTAGCTTCTGTCAAGCTTCTTCACATACTATGAGGCAGTCTGCTTCTGATGCAAGCAGCAACTGGGGTATACTACATGCTTTTAACAAGAATTGATAATCTTAACTACCATTAAAAATGTATTACCTTTAAAATTTACTATGGTGTGGGAACTGTACAGGAAGCAATTTCAGGGGATTGTGGTTGAATCAGTGATTAATGTTACCAGTTTTACCAATTAGCATCCACATCTAAAAGATGAAGATGCTCAAATGCACAATAAGAACAGTCGACCTGACTGAGAGACTTGCTGTCAAATCAGCTGAATAAACATTCTGACTTGCTACCAGTAAGTTAAATTGACTAAAGTAACTTAATTAAGCACTGATGACATGCAATGAACTCAGTCTGGCTTCATGTTTACAAATATTTTGTTTGCAATTATTTAAATTACTATTGAAGTCCATCCAAATCATGAACAGAGTGCCAAAAACAGACAAACCAGGACACATTTAGACATTAAAAATGATAGAATGTAGTATATAACTGGAATCTAACAACTGTACAATAAATGCCTTCTCTGGCCTGGCATCACTTAAAACTAATTTGACTGAGGATGAACAGTAGTTTATGCAATGACGACATGACCTCTTGAGACAATGGGGAATGTATCCTTGCTATCAAGTAGCCCTGTTATACACATTCTCCATGGTTATATAAGGCATTGCAAACATTTAATGATATAGTCTTGTGACTGCAGTGATGGTGAATGTCAGATTGAGTAATGGTGAGAGATCCAGGTCAAGTCATTTTTGTAATCTGATAGAATGTTTTGATGGATGAGACATGGAGAGGACAGAACTTGTCTGACCCCATTTGTCTGAACAACGTTGTCCTTTTGGACATAATGGTCACTTAGACAAGAACAAATTAATTTCCATCTCAAATGTCAAAATCCAACTGATTTTACGTCAGCGGCCAACTAGAGATTGAAAGGGATGTCTGCAAGTGTCCAGATAGTGTATACCCATTTATGTTTGTGTCACATTTCAAAGCATGAATGGTGACGGAACTGAAAATTACACAGGCACCTGCTGGTGTAGCATCTTCATATCAGCCACTTCCCTCTGACCATCATCATGCAGCCTCCTGAGTTCCTCGCAGGCCTGCTTCACATGGTTGTGCTCCCTGACCAGCTGGATGTTGTCCTGTCTCAGCACCTCCAGCTCCTCTTTCAGCTGGGTGTGCTCGCTCACCAGACGGCTGTGCAGTGTACTGTGGAGATAGCAGAATGGGTACAACCATGGGTGCTGCCGGCGATTTTTAAAATCAGCATTTACAGCACTAATATCTCTCTCTATGATATCTATATCTACAGTGGCTTGCAAAAGTATTGGGCCCCCTTGAACTTTTCCACATTTTGTCACATTACAGCCACAAACATGAATCAATTTTATTGGAATTCCACGTGAAAGACCAATACAAAGTGGTGTACACGTGAGAAGTGGAACGAAAATCATACATGATTCCAAACATTTTTTTACAAATAAATAACTGAAAAGTGGGGTGTGCATAATTATTCAGCCCCCTTTGGTCTGAGTGCAGTCAGTTGCCCATAGACATTGCCTGATGAGTGCTATTGACTAAACAGAGTGCACCTGTGTGTAATCTAATGTCAGTACAAATACAGCTGCTCTGTGACGGCCTCAGAGGTTGTCTAAGAGAATATTGGGAGCAACAACACCATGAAGTCCAAAGAACACACCAGACAGGTCAGGGATAAAGTTATTGAGAAATTTAAAGCAGGCTTAGGCTACAAAAAGATTTCGCAAGCCTTGAACATCCCACGGAGCACTGTTCAAGCCATCATTCAGAAATGGAAGGAGTATGGAACAACTGTAAACCTACCAA
>VVHJ01024896.1:6006-17532 GCA_015107715.1 Tylochromis polylepis
TGATTGTGCTCTTAAAAAAAAAAATCATTAAGCTTTTAATTTAACATTTTTCTTTAGCTTTCTTTGAAAGTGTGAGATTTTATCATAAACAAACCATAAATTTAATACTCTAATAAAATACCCACGTGTTAAAAATCACTGTTTATATATGGAAGGAACACATTGTAAAAGTCAATATATTTAATCTTGGCGCGTCAACAGTGCAGACCCAGTAAGTCGCATGTAATTATTTCAAGCTGATTGATTCCAGTTGGGGTTGAAAGTGCGCGAAGTGAACACTAAATGGGTTTGAGTTAATTGGATTTTTATTAAGTTTCTGATCAAAACAATGAATCTAACAGAATAAATTTCCATGTAGATATGAACCACCTTTTTAAACTCTGCTCAAGTCCAGCAGATAGTCAAAAGCAACGGCAAAATATGAGTTAAGGCCGTTTTCTCTGACAGCTTATTCAGATTTGAACAGGCAAACTGAATCACTGGCTTCAACTTTCACCCCCACTGCATCTCTGACATCAGCAGTCAGTAAACCATCGAGAGGAATTTGGCAACTCCTGTCTGGCTCTAATTAGGAACTCTGTCAGGATTCTTTGTAACAGAAAATAACTGGGAAAGTGGCATACTGGGTGGTTAATCTTGCAATCTTATATGCAAGTCCTCGTTAAATGCAACTTCTCACTTTTCTTTTTGATCAGACTTTTACATGAAACTCTCATTTCCACCAGTGCCTTCTCAAAATGGCCATGATACGAACACGAAAACTTTCAGAGTGTTGACTTTCACAAAAAGTGGCAGTTGCACAGTTCCCACACATTAGGATTATGTGAAGGAAATAGCCAGTGGTTTTCACAGTGAACTAACATAGTGGAAACTGAGGGTGTTGTGGTTAGGCTGGTGGATGGTTGGATATTGCCTCAAACTCTGTTGACCTGGGTTTAATCCCCCACTCATGTGAGTGACTGTGAGTTTTAGGATTCCATTACCAAAATCTTATCCTCTATTTAACCAGGCATAAAGTTGCTCAACTCTAAACATAATCTGAACCAAACTGTTTTACTTGTCTAACCATAACCCTGATGCTATAATTTTTGCTGCAGGGAGGTAATCTTCACATGATTTAGGTCCACAGCATGCAATCGGTGTTGTGCTAATTTCACTTTATTGCATCACGTACATGTCATTGGTGCACTGTATATACGTTTGAGTAGTAAACAGCCCCTTCACAGTTTACTTGTTAGACTTTTCTCTTTGGTATGTTAGTTAATATATATTTGTCAGTAAAAAAAGTAAGCAAATAAAATACATGAATATATATATATAGTTGCTTTCTCCTTTGCAACATGATAGGTTAGACATTACGAGTCGCTTACATTCTTTACTTTTTGCATTTGATTCCCTTTTAAAAAATTCCTTAGACTGAGTAGTGAAGCCCAAAAGCTCTCTGCTGGGAGTAGATGTTTCCCCAGTAATTTCAATATCAAGAGTCCCTTGCTGATTTCTATCCATCCATCTGTCAAAGGCGACAGGTGGAGTACAGCCTGGGCTAGTCACCTATCTTTCACAGCCCTTGCTGATTTCAAAAGGAAAATACTGTAAATTTTCTAGACTGAAAGTCAGGAGTTTTTTTTAGCAACATGGCCACCAGACACCCTCTGTTGTCCTGGTCAGCCTAGTAAGTGTTGGACAGGCAGGTAAGAGGCAAATTCAATAAAGAGAACCATTCAAAAATAAACTTCAAAATTTGAGCAAATATTGCCAAATAAATAAAGCCCTTTGAGTCAAGTAGACAGCTAATAAAAATAATTTGTTGAAATACAAAAATGTTCATTTGTAACCATGTAGCTTAAAGCTGTTTTGAAGCTTTGAGATTTGGTCTGCCATCTGGGTTTCACAAGCAGTTGTGATAATGAGGGGTGAGTCTGACTTTAAAATAACTTGCTCATTGGTGATGGACTTTACAATTGCAAGCTGTTAGCCATGGACAATCCTCCATTTTTACATGTAGTATGACCAAAAAATATTTAGTTAGTACATTTATTATAATAATGTGTGACTGAGCCCATGAACTCGGAAGAAAAGTCTTTACAGAGGTCACGTCAGAAAGCTGTTTTTCCATAGACGGGCATAGGAAGTCTTTTTACAACCACAGCTAACAGTTTAGACGCTTCCACACTGGGGTCATTTTTTCTACCCCAAAGCGACTTCCATGTTTTATACTGACTATATTAGTAACTGCAATTTAGTTACTGTTTTTTCATTGTTACGGATTACAATTTTTAATTTTAATTTTATTGTAACTCAATTAGATGCAGCTACTAACTCCCCAACACTGGTAACTACTCAGAACAAACTGTCACTATACACGGAGCTAAAAAAAACAGCAAAAATTGAATGATGCATTATTACATCAACACCAACCATAATAGAAGAGCCATAATAAAACACAAAAGCAAAATTCTGCTGACCATGCTAAATAAATATGCATTTGGATATCTTTTTTGGTTGAATATATAAGGTTATCAAAGCTTTGTAAACTTGTCAAGCTTAACCACGCATAGCAGTTTATTCTACAATCACAAAATAATTTGAAACACACTAACCAGCACCTCTGCATATGTGCAATGTGTGGTTTTACCTGCATTGCCACTGTTAGCTTGCCAGAGCATTGGCATCATACTGTTGCTGATGATTTCTCATCCATCTAGGCTGGTTTATTGTTGAGTGGTCCCTCCCTCTTTACTAAGTAGCACATACCCGCTGAGGGAAGTCTAAAGCATTTCACACTCATCTTTTTCACCGGGTTTTCATAGAACGCCTCATGTGCTTAACAGCAAGTTTGGAAGTAAGCTACATATTCTGAGACACAGCAAGCCTCTATTCATGCAGATATTAGCATTTAGCCCCAAACACGTCGATGCCTCAGTTTCACAGAGGAATTTTTATGACACTGGAATCTTATTTAATCATGCTAAAAGAAAAATTGGATAAAAGACACACTCACGAACACTAAAAGCTGTAATCTCATCAATATAACTGCAAAGAGGGTGGGAGGTAGGGGAATTTGCATTAAAATCATTCAAGACTGGCAGTGTTTTGCAGTGTTAGTCAGTATAGATGAGCTGCATGGTTTGTTCATGCTAAATGCTTCAGTAACTATACAGTATTACATCAGACACATAGTGTCAGTATACTTCTCTAATATTGATGTATTACTGTGTCGATGAAAAGTTGGTTTTTTTTCTGGGATTTTTTTTTATGTTGAAGATGATTACATTAAGTCATACTAGAAGAAAAAAGCAGTTCAGCATTAGTGCAGGCAGTGATTGCACATGCTCACATTGAGATTATATGCAAACACACATTTATACTAATCAACTTATAGACATATATAGTCATATAAGGATAACTGTCATATTCAAAATCTATACATTGTGGTAGATAACAATAAGGTTGAAGTAATAAGCATTAAATGTGGTGGTAAATGCTGTCAGTGATAATGCATTTTAAAGTACTGCACTAAGCATTTTTTCATATTATGTTTAAGATTTCTATTGAGAACACTTTTATAGGATCAGTGTGTTACCCACAAACACTCTGCCTAAGTGAAGTTATGATTACTATAATGATATAATGTGCTAACCACCTCCAATCCTTTCCCCCTGACACAGAAAGATTGATGGTGCCCAGTCAGCTTGTTCCCTGAGGAATCCTTTGAAACTCTGCAGCAATGTTGATATAACAAAGATTCATTATGACTTTTATAAAATAAGCTGTCCAGTAAGATTATGAAAATAATTTATGGCCATTCAAGCAAAACATTCCTAATTTCTAATAAACTGCAATAATTCCAGAGCAATCCTGTCCATCTAAACTGGTTATACTAGACGTGGTGTCTCTTGCTAAATAAGTTAGCATTTGCAAACAATGATTGTCTCTGAGGGCTTTAACCACAGGAATTTGACAAACTCCTGCTATTAATCCTGGTTAAAATCCAAATTCCAGACAGCACAAATATAATTGTAAGGCAATAAAAAGTCCCAGATGGCTTTGCAGTTAATTGATGCATTAAAACAATTGTTTCAATGTTCCTTTATTGTAATGCACAGCATCATTAATTTTTCTGTGAGTGAAAAAAAGAGCTTATTTTGATTTTTAAGAAAGTGTTCAATATGATTTCATTGCACAAACTCTATCTTTCTTTGGAGTCTTGTCATTCCAGGCATTTGAACGGGAAACTGAATTTTAGTCAACAGCATGTCCCACACTGAGTGAGAGATCATTTACTGCGTGAAATGCTATGTTCCTTTCCAAAAACTGATTAAAAGCTGAACCGGAGAAGCCAATCTGCAGAGGAATCAATCATTCTGCAATCATATGCCACTCTTCCTAGATCCAAGTGTTGATCTGATTCAACGCAATCTTTTCAATCAGCCCACAGATCTACTAATTATTCATTGTTACTTTTACTGTGGTTCCCTGGCCTTCTTCAAACTACACCAAGTCTCTCCTGCTGAGTGAAACATGGTTTCAATAACAACACTCCAACAATTTGACAATCATCACGGTTGCCATTCGCCACATCTGAAATCAGCACATTCTTGGCTCCATGCGTCACCTTGAGGCAGCTCAGCGGAGCCATACCTCTTGTGAAATGGATGCATGCTGCTCTTATAATATTCATGCCAAGGTCAAAGGTTAAAAAGTCTCATCTGACAAATAATACTTTGACTGACCTAAGGCGGTGTTTTGCTATGAGTGAAAAGGAGCTTGATTTGTCATTTGGCCAGTAACATGAGCTCATCAGTACCACATGAGGCAACATCTGGGCTGTAATGAGCAACTGCAAAAGCACTGATTGACAAAATAGCCAGAGAAGCCATTTTACCTACATTTCATACACTACATTACATGACTTAGACTTGGCGAACTTCATCTCAGATCGAAGCTGTTTTCTCTGATTGAAATACTGTACACATGACCAAAGAATCAATAGTGAAAGGAAATATTTAGAAGTCAGGAAGCACTCAGCAACATTATATGTTTACTTAGACTTTACAGATGTGACCAAAAAAAGAACCTATGGAAAGTGTTTTAAAGTAGCCAAAATGTAACAACATTCAAATGCCCTTGACACAGTGGGTTAGGGATGTTTATTCTTGTGAATCTCATTGCAAACAGCAGGAATTTACTGTCTAGCTTTATTTTCAACATTTGAATCTAGTTTCCTGCTCATCTGAAAGTATCGTAGTCCAGCTCCTCCAGGGTGGCACATCAATGCCATTGCCAGAAGGTTTGCTGTGTTTCTCTGCTGTATCTCTCTGCTGTACCATGGAGGTTCGCACAGACCTCTACAGACTAGGCAACAGCACCCTGACAGCCATGAGGAATTGGGATCATATGTTTTGGTCCATCTGACGCCGCAAGCTTGCACCTTAGACTGTCCAGTTTCCCAGTGATGCCCTCATCAAGAACTGGGAGTAGATCCCCGAGGAGACCATCCGTCAACGTCTCATTAGGAGTATGCTTGGACATTGTCAGGCATGCAAACGAGCACACAAGCATACAAACTACTGAGTACCATTTTGAGTTGCTGGAATGAAATTTTAGCAAAGTGGACTAACCTGACTTTGATTTTCACAGTGTCTTTGAGTTCAGCCCTCTGTTAATTTCCATCAAATGAATGGAATGAAGGAAGGATGAAATGGCATAATTTTATTCCTAACACATTACCCAGTCCATATCAGGAAAAAAAACAAACATTTTTTAAAATACAAAAATAAATAAATAAATAAAATTCCCCTCTCGCCCCTGCGGGCAGTCTATCCTTCAAGCTCAGGTCCTCTACCAGAGGCCTGGAAGCTTGAGGGTCTTGTGCAGTATCTTAGCTGTTCCTAGGACTGCGCTCTTCTGGACAGAGATCTCGGATGTTGTTTCTGGGAACTGCTGGAGCCACTCGCCTAGCTTGGGAGTCACTGCACCAAGCGCTCCAATTACCACTGGGACCACTGTTACCTTCACCCTCCACTTCTGTCTCCTCCTTTGGCCAGCCTATTATCCCAGCAGGGTACCTGATCACCGGCAGGGGATAGGTGTTGATAGCCTGGATCTTGTTTGAGTACCATATATACATATTTATATAGATATAGATATATGTCTGTGTGTGTGTGTGTACACTGGGAATCTGTTATATAAATTTTAGAGAATTCCAAATTCCACAAAAATGAGAAAATGCCAAATTGTGCAACATGTGCAGACCATGAGTGTGATGTGAATATTTCTCTGGAAGTGCTTTCCAAGAATGCCGCATCCTGCTTTTTAAAAGGTGTCACAAAGAGAAAAAAACAAACACGGCACAGGTTTTTAATGTGTAATATCCTTTCCATTAGGCCTCATTAATGTTCCCTTTTATGTCATTGCCAAGTCTTAAAGCTCTACCTGATTACTGTGATCAGATTAAACAAACCTTAAAATGGATTTTATGACTCCATCCCTCCTGCCAGGTTTGGTAAGGAAGATTAAGATGCAGGGCAATGTACTGTGGTAAAAGAAAATCTCAGCAAGCAAGCTGACATCAATGTAACAGCCATGGACTTTTGTGTTGTAGTTGTTATATGGCTGTGGTTTTTCATTAACCATAGCAGTGAGCTGTAAATATTTAATAATTACTGTTTTATGTCTTGTTTAGAATCTACCACTTTCAATTTCATGCCTGTAGATCCATCAGAGTGACACATCCAGGTTATATTTGCGTAGCTTAGAACAAATCCTGCCAACAGCAGGAAGTACTTAGCTCAATCATTAGTGAAAAGTAAGGAGTGCAGCTGTTTTATAAATGCACTCATCTCATACAATACTGCAGTTTTTTCATATACAATTTATTGATTTGAGGCAATGGAAAAATGCATTTCCTGTATATAATTATTACCATAGACTCTGTGTACAGCATGTCCAGCTGTTGATTTTGCATGTTCAAGCACAGTGAATTGGTAAAGGTATAGACGAGATGTAGTTAAATAGTGAAACTGTGGCATATTAGAGATGATACGAATATGGCACATGAAGGCATTTCACATCTCTGAGCCAAACACATGTTGCGTGGACAGAAAGCATCAAATTCATCTGAACTTAAATCTGTTCTGTATGTCACAAGATATTAATTTCAGATGTCAGACAAACCATCACTCCCAATCATTCTTACTTGTCTATAATGTTACAGAAATTGAGAAGAATTTGAAATACTTAATGTTTGTCCAGAGTTTTAAGCTATTAGAAACCTTCGGCACTGCAAGCTTAACCTAAGAGTTCGACCATCCAATCAAAGCACATGGTTTTGTTAACGTGATAAGCCTCAGAGAATTTCTACAGTTTGACAGTGATTATGTTTCATCCAGAAAGGGTGCAAACTAAGTCAAGGATATCCTCGCCGCACCCTGCCTCAGCGGGCGGGCTGCCTGCTGCCTCACGCGCAATGCTATGCTCACTATTTTCCATCATTCATTCTCACTCCAGCTTTGATTTCAGAAAAAAAAAACATGTTTATTTCAAACGCGCAGCCCATCTCACTCATCTTTCTCTTTGTTTTTAACATTCTTTCTCAGGTTTCTCTTATTGCTTTACAGCTCTTTTGCCTTTCTCTGTTGTGTTCCCTTCCTCGCCTTTGACTTTGTTTATCCTCTCCAGCAGGTTCCATGTTCCTGTGGTCTTTCTTTAGCGTCCATATGCTCTTAGAATTAAAAGTGGGGGAATGAAGGGAGAGAAGAGGTGGGCAGCTCAACCCTCCTCCTGAGGGAGCATCTGCTTCTCTCCTTCCTCTTGTTCGCCATCTCGCTCTCTCTCTCTCTTTCTCTCTCGCTCTCTGAGTAACAAACAGCTCTGACCTCAGACAGTTGGATGCATTACAGCAGAGCAATGTGATATAAAACAAAAAATATGTGGCCAAATGACAAATCAGGTTAGGGACGTGACCGAGCACTAGTTCATCACAAACATTTGCAGATAACTATTGCCCTCATATGTAGTAATTTTACAGAAACACCTTTTCACCTCTGATCTTCCACGATACTGTGTTTATTAACATTTGGGAAAAATTAAAGGTCATGCATCCCAGGTGCTCTTCATAACAGTCTGCAAAAGTTCAGCTGCTATGGTATTTATATTATAGCTTTACAGCAGATAACGGAAACATCTGACTTCGATGTCTGTAATGCAAGCTGCTGTGAGGACAGTTTAACCAAAGAACTGCTTGTGACAAATTATAAAAAGTCCTTTGATGATAAATTGTAATGACTTTGCAACATATGTTACCAATACCATTATAATAACAGATTGTGAAGCCATTCAGTTGACGTGTTTCAAAGCTTGTACTGCTTGCAAAATTTCATTGGCAACACACAACATTAGGTTCAACTATGTAGCATTTACAAGCAGAAGGCAAGTAGTATTAATGCAGTGTGTGTCAGTGGTCAGAAACTGTCCTATAAAGACACATCATGTATTTTATAATAATGTCTTTGATTAACAGAAGTTCATTGCCACATGCAGTTCTGTGGAAAACTAAGTGCACCCTTAATGCTTCTGTAGTGAGGGCAAGGGGCAGCCAGATGTTGCTAATCAAATGCACCACCTCTTTAAAGAAACTGAAGTTCTGGCAGTTTGCTGGTCTTGAACATTCAGGTGTGTTAACACAATGCCACAATCTTCCCAGGAGTGGACGCCCGAGCAAATTCAGCCCAAGGTCAGATTGTGCAATGCTCAGAGAAATTGCAAACACCCCAAGAGATACAACTCAGACTATCCGGTCTTTAAGTCTGACGTCATTAGCTATTTCCAGCTCCAAACTCTGCTTCAGGTGCCTAAGTCAAACGAACACTGCGGCATCACTGAGCGATGAAAAACTGTCTAAATTCTTTCATGTTTAATAAAATGATCAGTGTGGCTGCTCTACCAGGTGTAACAATTAAGTTTAACATCCAGGCATCCATGAAAACAGAATTTATTAAATTTGACGGAATTCGAAGTTAGCAGGGAGTTAGCTTGCTATTTTCCACCGTGTTCTGACTGAGATTTTTCTGAAAAAATTAAAACGTGCAGCTCTGCTATCACTTCCGACATAAATGAAGACAGGAAACTAAACAGCAGTGAAGGGTTACTGAGGTTGGGATAGCTGGTATATAATGATGTGCTATGTGGTGGCTAGCTACACAGCTATGGTTAGCATAATATAAACACAGTGAAGCTGGAGGATGAACGCTAAGTTAACGCGAGGGTTCCCGATGGTTAGGGACAAATGTAATCGCATGGCAGGATGCTTTAAACGGACCACTTCATTCAGGAGACAGGAGACAATCAATCCACAATACGAGGTTAGTCACTAATATACTGCTGCATTGCCCAGGCTGTAGGTACATCTTAAGGTTTTAAAAACTGAGCTTTAAAATGAATAGTGGTAATTAAAAACCGAGAGAGGCCGACAGTGATCAGTGACTGTTTTTAGGGACTTGTTCAGATTAAATAGAACAAGATACAAAGCATTAAAACATGTTAATAAACGCAGAGTAGTTTGGACCCAGAAGCAGGGTTCATCACGTCATCACTGAAAGACTGGATACATGCCTCTGTTAGCATGTTAAATGTCAAAATTGATGACATGACATGCAAAAAAGACTGAACAAGTGCAGCTTGTTTGGAATGGTTGTATGGAAAAAGGCAGTGCAGCTTAGGCTATCAAAGTTTCATCTAAACAAATCACAAGACCTCTGGAATAATGTCCTTTGGACAGAGCAGACCAAATTGAGATGTCTGGCCATAGTTCACAGCACTCACTTGGTGAAAACCAAACATGATAACAGCACGAGCACCTCATACCAATTATCAAGCACGGTGGTGGAGTGAAGATTTGGGTTTGTTTTGTGGCTACAGGACCTGGCCCCCCTTGCTGTCATGACTCCACCATGAACTCCTCTGTGTACCAAAGTATTCCAGAGTCACATGTGAGGCCATCAGTCTGACAGCTAAAGCTTGGCTGAAACTGGGTCATGAAACAGGACAATGATCCCAAACACAGCAGTGTCCAGACCTCAACCCAATTGAAGTGTTGTCATATTACTTTAAGACAGCTGTGCATAAACAAATGCCCACAAACCTCAATGAGCTGAAGCAATGCTGTAAAGGAGAGTGGGCCAAAATTCCTCCACAATGATGCGAGAGACTGATAAAGTCACACAGAAAATGATTACTTCAAATGTTTGCTGCTAACAGTGGCTCTACAAGTTTTTCACAGGAGTGCATAGATTCATCTGAAAACTTTCTTTCTCACATATTGACCTGAGTAGTTGACCTATCCTACATACTGTAAAGTTTATATACAAATTACAATTCTGTTCCCTTAAAAGTAAATACTGCCTGAGGGGCAGCTCTCCTGGTAGGTCATCAGTGTTACAACACAGCAAAAAAATTTTAATGCTGTCTTTCAAATACTGCGTTGCCACCATCAGTGGGTGACAAGTCCAAAGTGCATGCAGGTCAGTCTCCCAGACTATTACTTGCAGAGCCCCTATAAAATATAGAATATAGCCTGACTTTGTATTTATGGCTGAGCAAGGCCTTTCCCTCAGAAGTGAAAACACACGCAAGAAATGTTTGCTTCACAGTGAAAAGTAAATCAAGCGTCATGTTGTTGCTGTTGTTTCTTTTCTTTTTTTAAAAAAATCTCCAATACTGTTATTTTTACATGTAACATCTGTGCATCACCAGATTGTCAGCAGGAAAATGGTGCATAATTCAAGAACATTACTTGAACGTTCCCTCATTTTATTTACATATACAAAAGTATATGAGTGAAATTATTGGAAGGGTATCAAAGTTTGATACATATAAATTTACACCCAGAATATGTAGAGATCAGCTTAACCTGAGCTTTGGGACACTTAATATGTATCAGACTAGCTGTCATTAGTAAGCTTTGGTATGCTTGTAGGCAGATAATGATTCATACCCACTTTAAAGTACCGACATAGATTAACAGAGGTGAAAACCTTTACTTAAAAAGCCATCTCTAGACCCAGCTGTATTGGCTAATTATAGGCCAATCTCCAACCTTCCTTTCATATCAAAAATTCTTGAAAGAGTCGTTGTCAAACAGCTAACAGATCACCTGCAGAGGAATGGCTTATTTGAAGAGTTTCAGTCAGGTTTCAGAGCTCATCACAGCACAGAAACAGCCTTAGTGAAGGTTACAAATGATCTTCTTATGGCCTCTGACAGTGGACTCATCTCTGTGCTTGTCCTGCTAGACCTTAGTGCAGCGTTCGATACTGTTGACCATAATATCCTATTAGAGCGATTAGAACATGCTGTAGGTATTACAGGTACTGCACTGCAGTGGTTTGTATCATATCTATAAATCTATAAATGGAGAGTCCTCTTCACACACTCAGGTCAATTATGGTGTTCCACAGGGCTCAGTGCTAGGACCAATTCTGTTTACATTATACATGCTTCCCCTAGGTAGTATCATTAGAAGGCATA
>VVHJ01024897.1:2486-12903 GCA_015107715.1 Tylochromis polylepis
AAAAAAAAAAAAAAAAAAAAATCACAACCGCTACAAGAACATAAACTTCTTCTGTTATGAGTGCTATCATCTGTTATGGTCAATAATCTGTCAGAATAATATAGTGCTTCCCAGAAATCCCTCCAACTATACCACAAGTTCTACATCATGGAAAGTTTAGGGTTCAATGCTGTTTTCAGTATGCGGTGTGATCACTGGTGGTCCAACTAAATAAACAAGTAACTAGGTAAGTAAATAAAAGCACATGCATTATCGTGAACTGTATTTACACTATAAATGCCTTCTGATATGAAAACATTTGTTATGGTAGAACCTCCAATGCATCTTGAAAAGTTTACAGCAGATAAATGCAACCTACTCTTGATCAGAGAGTGCTGAGGCCCAAAGCTCCTCCCCTCACACTAAACCCAACCCCTGCTTAGGAGCCAGCACCTATCAATAAAGAGGACCAGAGATAAAACCATCCTGATCTGATAAGGCAAAACACAGGTAAGTGGTGTCAATGTTCTTCTGTGTGTACAGCAAATTTGAGAAGGGGGCAGTGCTATTCAAGTGTATGTGTGTGCGTGTGTGTCTGTGTGTGCACATGGCACACTGGGAATTACACATGCGGGCCCTGCTCTTCACATCACCCACTGATCAAAGACAAAACATGGGTCAAGTGTTACCTGAACTTATTACTTAAATTGACAGCTTATTCTAACTGTAGCTGATGAGATGCCTGGGAACATGCAGCATGAAAGAGCAGCCTTTGAAAACTAGATTAGGGAGTTTTGAGAGTATGTTCAATGCTTAGAAAGGCTTTGAAACCTTTGTTAAAATATGTTTAATTTAATTTGGCAAAAGGCATGTTGTTTAGCAATGTTCAGCTGCATGGCCACGTGAATCATGTGAGTAGTAGTCCCTAAATGTGCGTAAATATGAGCCTTACCTGTCCCTTTGGTGAGCTCCTTCTCCCCCCCACTTTCTCTGTCTTTGGTTTGGTCCTCCTGGTCTGTGGTGGTCTCACTAGCAGCCTCCACATCCTCGCTCAGCTCTCCTGAAGGGGGAGGGAGAACGGGATATGTAAATCACCACGCCATCAGAATTGGTGGAAGCACTTAAAGGGGCGGTAGCGTTTTTTTTCTATAGGAGCTTGCAACAATTACATTTGCTGACACACAGTTGCAAGGCTAGCAGACAAAGAGGGCAGAATCTGCTTTCTGTCCTGTGCTGTCTGATTATCTCTGTTAAAAACTAATTTCTAACTTGAATTAAAAATTTTTTTTAAAAATCAGAGCTGAATTATGAGGGGGGGAGGAAAGTCGAATATCCACTCTTTCTTTTTATTGCTATTGTTGTGTATATGTATTCAAAACAAAAGACACAAGGAAAATTCTCTGGGTTTAATGTGTAGATAAAACTAAAAGCAAGCACATGGTTGCAAATGGCAAGATGGAAAAATAATTGAGGAGTATAGTTCAAGAAAAAGACCCCCATTTGCTTCCTTTCATAACACAAAAACACACACGCGCACACACGTGCACGTGTGCTGCAATCTGTTAGGTTACTTACCAATACAAACCTCATTTCACTTCTGCTATCCCACTATAGTAAAGAAAAATAAATCATAAATATTTAAAACTTTCAGAGCCACAATTCATTTTATTTTTATGCCAAGTCAAAGGCAGAAATCCCCTGTAACCACCTTAAAAGCCTCAGCTCGATATATCAGGCCATTTAGAGCATCGAAGTCCAAACAATGGATATCCAATAACGCCATTTGTAAGTAACACACTGAGGAAAAGATAGCAAAAACAGATAATAAAAAGGGCATCAATCTTGTTTATTTCCCTCCAGTGCCCCCTGAACATCCCCTTTGCCTGTTAAGTTTGTTTAAAAGTAGTGTGACTTGCATGGAATAGCATTGATTTGACAACAGTAAACTAGGCCGCAGTCAATAGGCCCTATCAGTTATTATACAAGTCAGCTAATTCTCAGCAAATGTACTTAAATGCTCTTTTGAAAATGCTTTCATGCATAGGTCTCTACTCTATGAGCTATTGATATATTGACAAAGCTACAACAGCTACTGAAATATCCTGTTCAAGTATTCAGCCCTGCAGTCATCACACATCTAATCTAAGCTCACCACATGAGTACCCACAGCCAAAACCATTTTTATGACAGTACATTTCCCCCAACACTCACTGTTTAGCCTGTTAGTTATGAAACAGAGTCTACATTGTATATACAACAGGTAAATTTCTCAAACTCAATCTATGTATCATTATTACAGACACACTTAAGTACCATACATCTCTGAGCCATGTGGCTATTCCTTTACTGATGACATTGACGCATAAACAAAATAGTCAGAAAGATCTTAATTTATTCTGCTGAATGGGTTTTGAAATTCCTTATGCAAATTAGTCATGTTTATAACTGGAAAATACATTAGAAAAAAAATGATAGTTTTGTTATATGATATTTTTCCTCTTTTTTTGGGTAGTTGCTTAAGGAGCTTTTGCCACATTTCTTCATCGCATATTTATATTTATCGCCTTTTTTCTTTTTAACGGTTCTCTTGAGTATACACTATGGCTACAAAACCATAAGGGGATGTTTATATCAACTGTGATATTTTACTATTCTAAGCACAAATGCATAGTTAAGAATAAGTTTTTATTAAATCAAAATCAGCTGCTAAAAAAAACCCAAACCTCAAAACAAAGAAAATAATGTGGCATTACTGTGTTTCTATTATGTTTCCAAAGCACTATATGAATTCCATCCAGTACAGCCCATTCCGTACTGGTGAGCTGGATCTTAAACATTCCCAAAAAAACCAGAGATCTGCTGCAGAGTCCCAAAATCCTATCTAACTCCTACCTGCATAAATCTCTACAACAGTCTGAGAATTAGGATACTGTACAGCTGCATAGGTGCTCAGATTACAAAATAATCCCCAGGTACATTTTTTCACCTTTAAAAACGGGGCAAGGTGTCATTTCTTAGCTATGTGACACTTGTAGTGAGACTAATTCCCCACCTAAACATTAATACACACTTTGTGCTTAAACGTTTCTCTGATAGGCAGCCAGCATTCTAATGCTAAGCTTCTCTGTAACCACCCCACCTACTCCCAACTTCCTTCTATGCATGCACATGTTGGTACTGATTTTTTTTCCCCCACTTTCTTTTTAGATGTTTAATGATCATATCACTTTTGGCACACATAACACATTTATAATTTATGCAGAAATGCAGACATTTAATTCCAGGAGTACCGTTACATCTTTAAGTGGCAAATGGCTTTGCCCATTTCTCATCTCATCTACAACAAGTATTACAGAATGATTAAAGCTAGGGCCAGCTATAATTAATGAAAGGTCATGAGTGGCCTAAGAGTAGGATGCAAATGGAAGAGACACTAAAACTGTAGCCATAGATTAACTCTGAAAATAGATTAGGAGAAACACTCAAAGCTATGGCAGAAGGCCATTTCTAACCCAAATCTGAGAGATGTAAAGGACAATAGCCTGAAGGTTGTCTTCTAATTAATTGTCTTCATTAACCATCCTAATACAATGATATGAAACAGTTCCATTAATCTAATCATGCAAGCTGAATAAACCCATTGCCGACACAGAGATTACACTCATCTGTTCTGAGCATGAAAAATATCAGCTTTGCTCTCCCAGTCACTCAGTGGGGACAGTTCATGGGCTCCCTCACAGACAGACAGACGCACGCACACACTCCTACACCATTTAGGTGCTTAGCGGTCTTCCTCTCTTGTGTTTTGCCAGTGAGTGCAGAGGCTTAATCAGACCCATAGGTGTCACTCTATACAAGCTGGGAGAGAGCAACTTGCTCACACACACATTAATGAGGTGCGGGGAGGGTGGTGGTGGGGGGATAGGGGCCGAGCAGCAACAGACAGAAACACATGGGGAAGGGGAAAAGGGAAGAAATATGTGGAGATGACAAAAGCAGATGCTATGCAAAAGCCGTC
This sequence comes from Tylochromis polylepis, assembly GCA_015107715.1. NCBI lineage: Eukaryota > Metazoa > Chordata > Actinopteri > Cichliformes > Cichlidae > Tylochromis > Tylochromis polylepis. The sequence goes on from VVHJ01024897.1 coordinate 6,484, forward strand.
TGGTGAAGATGAGACACTGAAAATGGCAAGATTACCTTCAGATGAGAGAGAGCAGCCTTCCTTTTCCCCTGAAGAGCAGTGATTACACTAATGCTAATCAGACTGACAAGCACAAACGGCCTAATAAATAATTGATGGTAACCACTGCACTTTCCAGTATTTCTTCCCAGACTGTGGAGAAGAGCAGCAGCAAGTAATAATAGTCACTCTAGATATCTTTCACTAGGTCAGGCTCCTCCTCCATCCTCGGCCTCAGCAGAATATAATGCTGTAATGATAACTGCCTTTCTTAAAGTACAGAATTCCAGTCCTACCTGAGAATGGCTCCAGTGTTCAAACAGCAGTGACAGTCTGCTCATTTTTAGTTGCATATATAGCATCTCAGTCACTCCGCTGTCTTATTTATCTTGCTTGGGTTTCGTAAGTCAGGGAGAACCAGCGCGGGGGGCAGAGCTCAGCTTCTCCCTCTCCCCGGCTCTCGAGTACTGGGAGCGAGGGCTGAGCTGCACTTCTTTCTGGGCTCTTGTGTGGAGCCGTGCGTCTAAGCTCTCATTACTCTCATTATGATTATTGAAGCTGTTGTTATCATTTTAACCAGGTGTCACAGGACTGCACTGTAAATCAGAGAGGTGTGCTTCCCCCGCTTTATCCAGAGCCGGACAGCTTCCTTTTCTTTAGCGCTGCACTGTCGGATAAAAAGCAATCTTATTTCACACTTCAGAGACTCTATCTTTCTCCCCTACTCCTTCTTTTAAAAATCCCCCTCATGCTCCCCCAGCATCCCTTGCACCCCTTCCTCATATCAAAGTTAGCCTGACTCTGGACTAGAGGGCGCAAAATGAAAGTGACAGGAGGGTACTATGGGACAATGAGACACAGGACTCATGCTGAGGGCTTTCATGCATTGTCCGCTCCTCATATCAGCACCTCTGTGCCCCATACGCAAGACACCGCCCCCCACCCCCCTGCCGGACCCCCGGCTCCAAAAAAGCACAACACACAGGAAAACACTCCCACCCCTTGTAACTCCCCTCTCCACACATACTCACAGAAGCTCTGAAGCTACACCTCATAAAACCACAACTGAGCAAAACATGCCCACAACACTGTCAGAGACAAGCGGGGCTTTTGCTCATGAACGACCAATAAACCACAACACGGTACTATCAGTAACCATAATGGCCTCTGCACTACAATACATAGGGCTTAATTAAAATGTGGACACATGCAATACTGGAAAAAAAAACTGCTTTTTAAGTGAGTTGCAAGATATTCTTACTGATTTCTGTGTAGTATTTCAGTTGTAATGAGTCATATAGACCTCAGTTATGAAATGCATTTAAAATTTAGCCGTGCATTCGAAAAATAGATCAGTGTACCAAAATATACAATAATCCATGAAATAATCAATGCAGCAAAATCCAGAAACTACACTAAACACTGTGCACAAAATGAAAGCATATCTGTCCCTGTACTCTTCTCACTCATGCTCTCACTCCTCTTCTCCCACACACTTTCCTTTTCACAAGGAAGCAAGAGTAAGCTAGCTCAGCGCTGCTGGTCAGAGTTACATGTTAGATTCCTGACCTGTCTATGGGGGGGGGAGTTACTTGCTGGCCTCTCTCCCTGCTGGCCCTGCTGTGACCTTGGGATCTAAATGTGAATGAATACTTTGTGTCTCCAAAGGGTTGAGGGCAGGAGGAAGAAGGGCTGAGGTGGGGGGTAGCAGAAAGGAGGAGAGATGGAGGAGGGGTACATCGGTAGCTAACAACTAGAGAAACTTTAAACAGCAAGTTAATCACAAACAGAAGTGACAGTTCATACTGCCTTCCGGCTATATCACAGCAACCCCTCCTACATCCTTCCAGAACTTCCCTAGTAGATGCTCATCAAAACAGCCCATAGGTCCTCCACAGAACATTTTATCTGACCCACCACCAAACCCCTGCATTTCAAACTTACGGGCCATTTTCAGGTAATCAGGTCACAGTTTTTCGAAAGTGTTTTCTAACAGAAAAAAAAGAACTGAAAAATGCACGGAAAGTCTCAAAATTTGCTGCTTTTTTGTGCTTTCAATACTAAAGTAAATTAGGAAATGTTATTGAGACCACGTAATGTATTAAATATTTTCCCTAAAGTGTTATCTCACGGGAAATCATACTAATTAGAAGTTCTTCTCATGATAATGGCATGTTTAGATACATTACAAATAAAGTGGATAAAGTGAGTGCTGCTCTACTTCTTTTCTCTTTGTGTTTTTCTTGAGTGATGAAGGAGAATAGGATCTGGGTTAATGTGGGTACACAGGGACTGAGCATTCAGGGACTGCTCACTCTTCTGCCCCATCTGACACACACACACACACACACACACACCACTGGGTTCCTTGAATGCCCAAAATGACGGTTACTAACCAACACATATTATGTCCACAATGGAAGATGCAGGCTGCACTTTTCCCTGCTAGGACAGAGGGCTAAAAGCCTGGATAGGGGGCAAAAGCATCACTGGGCTGTGCTCTTCCATCTACTCTGCCTCAGGGACAATGTCCTGCACAAAGAGTTACTCTGCCTCTCTGCGACTGCCACCCCCCACCATGCATTTATGCTTATCGTCTTCCACTGCTGCCTCCTCTTAAATCAGCCTCCCTTTTATTAATGCATCTTTTTTTCTTTTTCCTCCAGCTCACACCACAATGCCTTCACCTATTTGCAGCAATTCAAAAGGACCAAACAGAAATGGGGTGGGTTGATGCAGAGTGTGGGGGTGGCTGAAGGGGTGCCTTAAATAAAGAAGGGGGGGGGAAGCATCACCGCTGTCATGAAGGGCAATCACATCAACTCTGAAATATTCACCAGTGGCTTGGAAAATGCGATGGTACAGTTATGACAGGCGAACAGGCGACTCCCCCACTCAAACCCACAGTCCCCCGCCCCTTTCTCCATCAGGGCGGAAGCATGGTGGACACTCTGAATATGTATAACCCGGAAAATGTATTGATTTTTCATTTGGCAAAAAGGGACACAAAAATCACATAACCTGAAACTGTCACAGCTCTTTTGTTCATAGCTCATCTCTCCTGATGTTTGGCTTTTGCCACAAACTCTCTTTAATTACCAGGTACAGTGAGCTTCAGAGCCATTCTCCACAGAGACACAGCCACATACAGCCTGCTGGGCTTAACAAGACAGCCCACATCTATTATATATGACATACACCCAGCAGCTTTTGTTTCATATCTGACTAATAAGCGTGCTGAATATGACTATACCCACAGTTTGTTTTGTTATTATACACAAGATACAGTGCAAAAACCTTGAAAATTAAAAAATATTGTGTGCCACATTAAAAATAGCACTTTCATATTAAAAGCTAGCAACGGTTAGTCCCTGTATTTATTTGATGTGCTTTTCTGAAGCACCTCTGCTTAACACGAAATTCTATTATCGATCTAAGTTTTCCCAGGTAACGGGCAGGTGCTTATATGTTTGTCTGAGTGCACACACTTGTGTTTGTGTGTCCATTAACAGGTACTTATCTGTTTATCTCTCCTTTTAGACACTGCAGACCGGTACAGTGGACTGTCTGAAAAAGATCTCTGTCTGTCGATTTATCGAATGCACCATTTGCATATCTTTGTAGTGCTTCCATCTGCCTGTGGACCGTTCTGTGGAGGTATTAGCTCAGAAAATCAATGTTGCCATGGTTGGATGTATGTAGCCCCTACCTCGGCGCGTGTTAGGAGTCCGGCTCACAGCTCCCACATGGGTCCTATTTACATGAGTCCTGCCGACAGAGGCTTTCCTGCTAGTTCTTCAATCTTTGGAAACTTAAAGTACACAAACACAGCATGCCCCTCTAGAGTGGGCTGGTTCGCCATCCTCCTCTGTGGTCATTCTGCCTCCCTGTCTCCAACCACCGCCCTGGGCTTGACCGTCTGTTTGTTTATGAAAGCGTGCGCAGAGATAAAACAGAATCTGACAAGGTTATGAATACCAATTTTGCTAATCAATTTTATTTAAAATATAAAATATAGGCCATCATTGATGTGTGTTTGCTCTCAAAGGTTTTAACGGCCTGCTAAGTTCAGATCTTTCACGATAGTTGATAAGGGGAGGGTGGTGTGCTAGAGTTTTATCTTACTATTTATTACACTTACTTTTATTTATTACATCATGCAGCTGTACAGATATACATAGGACACTGTGTGGGGGCTTAGCATTGATCTATATTTCTCTATGAGAGATTACAGTGGATACACAGGGTAACTTGTTCTCTCGAAAACCACCCAGCTGGTTGCTCAAAGCTAATTGCTAAAGAAAACCAATGATTACGCTGCGCAGGCACTTTAAAACATCCACAAGAGTGCGATCACTTATTGAAAAAAGCTTTCTCTACCTCTATCCATTCAGTTTCTAATACAAATCAAACATAGGGAGCTTTCTTTCACCATTTGTCTTTCTTTCTATTCCTCTTTGCATAGCCCATCCATTACTTTCACATGAAATATGAAAAGGCAATATCCTCTCTGTGTTTGTACTGAAGCGTAATGCAATTGTGTTGTCATTTATAGGAAATAATCACAAACCTCTCTTTCATTTTCCAGTTCAAATAACCATGAAAAATTAGCCTTCAATGTCATGGAGGACAACAAAGGGATGCACACAGACTATTGCTTCACCACCGCGCTTGACATTTCTCCTTAATAGGAAAACGGGTGGTTGTTTCTATCTTTTTTCCCCAATCTTTTTCTTTTTGTGCCTCTTTTTTTTGCCTAATTAAAAAGTTCTGCACTCACATCTTTGTAAATCATTCCTACGTCTTTATTCGTGTGCGTGCAGGGTCTTGCGTGCAGCAAGTCTTTATGTTAGAAAGAGTTTGAGGGTAAGAAAACTCCAGTCCCTTGCACACTGAACCCTGCTCATTAGCACCCAAAACCCTGTCTGTTAATAGCTACTGTTGAAGGGAGATGTCGCCAGACAACCACTACGGGGCCTAGGTCGCCGTGACTACCGTCCAGCAGCCTGAGAGATAAATAATTCAAGAGCTATCAGACTCCCTGGCAGCAGAGCAGTCCCAAAAACACACACTCAGGACACAGCTTGTAAAGGCCTTCCTAACTGATCAGCATTTAGCCCTTACAAATGATGTACAACTAGATGCCTGCACAAGACCCCACACAATTAGCCTTAGCTGTAGTCTAAGGATCCTTTTAATTTAGAGAAATCTTTATTTTCAGTGTGAGCAGCAAAGTAACGGTAATTGCTTTCTATATTACTGCCATTAAATGCTTAATAGGCAGGTTGTTTTCCACTGCAATTATGTGCAAAATTATCTACCAACTTTGCAGTACAATGATGGGAGATGCATTTCTTTCCTTTGCTTGTAGCACTAGGTAATACGAGACCGCATGTTAATCTTGGAAGGTGTATTGCACGTACACAAAATGTTGCGAGCAATAAACCTTCTATGTCGATATTGTATATGCGATTAGCAATTATCACACAGAAAATTTTAATGTGGTTATTTCTCAGTACAAACTGCTCAGTCCTATTACACAGGTAATGCACCTTCCTACAAGTTATGCGACTTTTCTCTTAAAATACTCAATGCCACCGTGTTCTGCTCCTGTGAGATGAGGATAAATGAAGGGTCTATAAACTGTACTATAGACTAGACAACAAAATCATAGCGTTGTGTCTATTCAAATGCTTTGTTATGACTCATATGATTTTCCCAACATAACGTATTATCCTTATTTGCATACTTTAAAAACGGGATTTCATCTGGCTTGTGAAGCATATAATGAAATTTCCCCTCAAAAGCATAATGAGAAAGACTCGTCTTGTGCAATTAGTTGCTTCTTTATGCTCCTCCTGTAATGTATTAATTTATTAATCACATAATGCAGGCAACATTCTTTATTTATTTGAATATGAACACACCTTACAGCCTTAATTACAAAACAGAACTGTGGCCAGCTGATGAGATGCAATGCACCAACTCAACCATCATTTAAGCTACTCGTCCTTCTAATCTCACTGGTATGTTTAGCTCGCATTAATCTGTTTCTGTTTAGTAAGCCAAACAGCTTTAGGCTTTCAATTTTATCTGAAATTTGGAATGACACTTGACAGAACAGGCCTACACAGTTTACCTTGGATGGAGGCTTCTTTTTACTGTAAAGTTTATTCAAATGGCTGCTGCTACTACTGGTTCAGTTGAATGTATCCTTTCTGAGAGGGTCAGATGGTCTGTGTTCCTAACTGGATTACTATACTATATTTATCTGAACAGCAACACAATTTGCATGGGTGTGTGTGTGTGTGTGTGTGTGTGTGTGTGTGTGTGTGTGTGTGTGTGTGTGTGTGTGTGTGTGTGTGTGTGTGCGCTTTTCCAGGTGAAATGTCACTCACATTT
>VVHJ01024899.1:1051-23943 GCA_015107715.1 Tylochromis polylepis
TTTTTCCCCCGGCCCCCCCCCCCCCCCCCCCCCCCCCCCAAAGTCCAGAGACATTTTGAGTGAAATGGTGATTTTAAATTGGCTGTAGGTGTGAATGTGAGAATATGTAGTTGACTGTCTCTCTCAGCTGGCCTTATGAATACCCTGACTATCAATTTAAGTCACTCAGGATAGGCTGGAGCACCCCCCTCAACCCAAAAATGGATAAGTGGTTAAGAAAATGGATGAAATAATGTCATTTTAAATTAAATATATTGCATTTGATATCAGCAAACAAGCAGCAGCCTAGTGACATTTGGTCCAGGAAATTATTCATTTCTTTTTTAAATTTTTTTATTTACAGTGAAGCACAATTAATCTGTCAGTCATAATTATATTATGGCCTTGCTGTTACTTACTTTGATTTTCAAGGTAATGTAGAAAAACATGAGTGAATCTGCTCCACTTGATAAGATTTTTTTCACAGTGGCTGGTTAAGAAATATTTACTGATTCAAGGTTCTCTAAAATTCAGACAGCCGATATTTGCTTTCAGTGTAATTTCCAATGACTTTTCATTCTGCAGAAGTTATGGGAGTACGTCTGAAATGATCAGATTTAGTCACAAGATTTAATTAATACCTGACACCCCCTGTGCAAAACTGCCACCCACTTAAACCACATGACGTGTGCCCTCCTATCATAAAAAAAAAAGAAACTAGAGACATTTACTTCCGTCACTGACAGACAGACCAAACCACATGGTTCCATGCATGAAACCTTCAGGATGTGACGTTAGCATAGACGTGCTTACTACACAGCACTAAACAGTAGCTACTGGTACTGTCACTATATAGCCACAAAGGGCGGCTGTGACACTGTAGAAAGCAGGATTCCCCTTCACAAGTAAACCATAGAAGTGCCACCTACTCTGTGGGTGAAAGGAACATGTTCTGTTAACTTGTACCAGAGCCTTCCAACTGATAAACTTTATGAACGGTGCCGTCGGAACATTTGATGCCACTGAATAGAAACAGCATGGCTTCAATCAAAAATAATGACACAGTTACAGTATTTACTTTTCTTGTGCTGTTCTCTAAGGAGCATATGTAACTCCACTGATTTTATACATATAGGTCAAAAAGCTACACGTGTTTTGTGGCTGGAGTAGAAGTGATGTGAAACTGCTCACGTTGTCGCTTCAGTCCACGTCACACTAAAAGTTCAAGTTGAAAGAAAATGTGATCAAGACATTGACCTAAGCAGCCCACTTTGGATCTGCTAGTGGTTAACAGCTCAAGGTGACATTAGCTGAACTGTTCGCAGTGTAGGTAATGTTCTTGGGTTTTCAACATTAAAGGATGCATAGAGTACAAATTCAGTACCTGTAGATCAGCTGTATCCAGTCAGATCATTTAATTTTATACAGTCTATCGTAAAAAAGATTGACTACAATAATCCAATACATAAATGCAATACAATAAGAAAAACATTACTTACATTATAAACATAGCATCAAAGTAAAGTGAAAATAGAAGCAAAGATACATTTTTACAAAAAAGAAAAATCTCACCAAGAAAAAAAGAATAATATATGTTATATTTCATAAAAAAAGTCCAACATAAAAATTAGGCTGCTATGAGTTTGCTGCAATAATGGCTAAATGTCAAGCAAATGCAAATACTCAAAATGTTCCTCAAAATGTACACACATAGAATTACAGAGATTACAGAGTTCAAAAGCTAACAAATAAAAAAAAATTTTTTTTAAGCTGAAGGGCATATACTGTATGTACAGCATGAAGTATAGCGTGTATGTTGCTGTACTTCAAAACCAGACAGAAAGGTTGTTTCAGGTGCTGTATTTTTCTTTGAAACCACACACCTACTTCCTGGATCACTGACATTTACTGAAAGCAAACTACCTGCAGGGACTGTTTCCAGTATGTGTGTCCTCTCTGTAACGCATACTTGCTAGTTTTACAAAAAGCAGCTACAACAGTAAAGTGCTTCCTACTCACAGATATATTAGGATTAATGTAATACCTAATAAAACATGAACAATTAATAACTTTACTAAGTAATCTTTACTAAGTAAGAATGTTTACTTCTTGTAAATTGTACTTAAATAAATGCTGAATTTTTAATATTTAGGTATAGTTGGACTGTTATATAGGTGTTTATACCTAAATAATGGATCTGAAAACTTGATATACTTCTGTCTATATTTAAATCACTTTCTTTGGGAACATTTACTGTACGATAGTTTTTTCCATATTCGGTTCTTCACAAATAGTCACCCAAGCAGACAAAGCATTAACTGAAATTTATGAATGTGTGTATCTGGTTTCTGGTGCAAAACATAAGTGAAGAAGTATGAGGAAGCTTTCATAACTCCTCTGACTATGTGATCCGAGAAACATCTCCAATGAGGTATAAACAACATGAAAGTCCTCACATTTACAACATCAGTCTTTCCAAAGGCCAAAATGAAAACATGAGAGGATGTATGTCTCAGTGGGGAAAAAGAGCCACATTTAGGTACCTGGGGGAACTCCCCCAAACCTACACACCACTGAAAGCATGTTTGTTTTCACAGACCTGCTGATTTTAACAGAGCTGAGTAATCAAAAACTGAGAAACAAGGGGCAGAAAGACTTCATGCAAAAATTAAAGTAGTTTACAATATTCTGGATCAGTGGTATTGATTGTACTGGTCTTACTAGATATTTCTCAGGCTTGTCACAAGCCCCAGTTAGTCGTATTAAGTTATGTGATGTCATATACATATATGTATATGACATCACATAACTTAATATATATATGTATGTATATATGTATGTATATATATATATATATATATCTTGAAAATACAAACATTTCACAGAGGCATTTAGTGGCATGACGAGCAACATAATAATATTAGTAAAAATAATATTACGGTCAGAATTTACAACAGGTCAAGTAGTGAAAACTATTTTTTACTACTTAAACTGTTTCACAGTTTAAAAAGTGAGGTAAGAGACATGCAATATGTTTATGATAATTCACGATTCTACTAAAACAGAACAAACAAAAGTCAAATATTGACTTGAGAATACACCTGTTACAATACAGATATAGTAAATAGTTTGATGATGTATTTCTAATATAAAATCAATACTATAAGGAAAAATACTGATATAATGATTACCTGATCCAAAAGCTCAGTTGTGTATTTCATGCCTAAATGAAAAAAAACCTCGTCCTCAAAGTTTAACCTCAAGGTTCCATGTTGTCTGACTTGAGCGGGGTCTGGCTCCCATTACCGCTTTCCTCAATTGGCGTGCGACACAAGGAGTCCACTGCTGTAAACAAACAAAAAAAAAAACTTTTTTTTTTCAAAAAGCATAATTAACTATCAGTTAGTTAATTAATTCAATAATATTGTTCACAATAACAATTTCCAATTTGAAATAGCACAAATCTCAGAGTGTGTGAAACATTCTGTGAAGAAATATTGCCCATTCTTCTAATAGTGGAAAAATATGATAAAGAAATATATCTGTGACATAATTAAGGACTTTCTGGGGGGGTGTGGGCATGGCTATATCTTGATGCAAGAAGATGAACTCTTGCTGCCTGTAGCTTCAAATTTTGGTGCGTCACAGTTCTCATTCAACTTCTCAACATGAAACCACCAAGACCTTTCTTATTGTCTGAAGTGTGAATCACTTGCCACATACGTTGTACTGTTTTTTGCTTCTGCCAGCAGTCAGTGATGTGCAGCTTGCAGGTCACAACAGTTAGTACAAGTAGTCCGACAATTCCGAAAATAAGGAGGGCCATACCTGGGAAGACAAAATAAACCTGCTAAGTTTACTTAGCTTTACTTTTAATCTGAGGTTGCATCATAGGAAGATTACTTACCAATGTGGTTGCCTGCATATATAGGAGGAGTCGGAGACGCTTTCATTGTGGAAGTGGCTACTCGTGGAGCAGTGGTGGCGGTGCTGGTATCCATCCTCTGAGTTTGGGCCCCCCCATGTGGATGTTGAGTTACTAAACTTTGAAGAGTAGTAATTGTGTTTGATGTGGGAAGTGTAGTGCTATAAGTATTGCTGTTCGGCTCATTACAGATGGCATCTGACGTTGCAGTTCCACTGATCTTCACTCCTGATTTACATCTAGAATGAAAGATAAATGACAAAGCTAGAAACAACAAGCATCACGTCCAGACACTGTTGAAACTAAATTCTATCACATATTGCATTAAAAGTACTAAAACACTAGAGTACGTACTCTTTCCATTTTTTACACTCTGCGTTTTCAGCTGAAATGAAAAATCCCGCTTCACATTTTGTACATTTTCCTAGCAAGGAAAAAAGATCGATGATTTAAAAAAGACAATTTCTTCAGTGTATATGGTAAATGATCAAATATTATGATCCAGTCTTGTACCTCTTATTCGATAAAATCCCTTGTCACATTTGCAGGTGGAAGAATCCCCGTCCCATGGAACAAAGTTTTCACGGCACTCACATTTTGTGTTTGTGTATCTGGTACACCGCTCTTTAATCTCACTTCCTTGAGCTGCAATAAATAAATACACAAAGAAGGCTCTTAATCCTGGTGTCGTAATTTTGAACTACAGGTTTTATCTCCTTTAACAGAGTGAGTTTATCATCTGCTGCTCACATTGCAGTTGTTTTTCTAATAAGTTACAAAAGCTTCAACACTTACCAGAGTCACACTTTGTACATGGTTTACAAGATTTTGAACTAGTTTCCTGATCCTGGTAATAGGCTTCTGGGCAGTGTTCACAACGACTTCCATCACGAGATACTTTTTCACCTTCAAGGATTTCACAGTGTACAAAGAAAGGACACATTTTAATTACAGTAATTACTATACTTTCAAAATAAAATAAAGAAAAGTGAAAAACTGGATTTTACAGCATTATACAGAGTCAGTAAAATGATAAAAGGCATACGTTACCTCTTTTGCAGCTCAAACTAGCAACATGTTGGTTAAAAGTCAAAAGAAGTATGATGAGTTGGACGACAATCATATTCAGTTCTTCAATGCAATGTTTCCTATGTGACAAATAGAATAAGATTGAGAGAAAGAGAAACACTGCCTGGGCATAAGCAAGTTTATAGTGGACACCCCACACAAATAAGACAGCTATATTTATCACTCATAACTTTGGAACCAAAGTTTTATTGTTATTGAAAATACTGGACAGAAAAAGAGTTACAATTTGTGTGATGATATGTTGTCAAATGGACCAAAATCTCCGAGGAAAATTTCCAGATTCTTGTTGACTCTATGTCACAAAGAATTAAACAGTTCTGAAGGCAAAAGAAAGAGCAAGGTGGGGGTAAATTGTGGGGTACAGTCAGAGGCTAGGCGGTCTTAAACTAAAATGTCAGCTCCACTCTGATACTAGTTAAGCTAGATCCTCTGAAACTAAGTTTAATCACGTGTAGAACCCAGCCTGCCCTCTGACACTCTCCCCTGTTACCTCAATACTGTGGACCACCAAATAAGAAATATGAACTCAGTTTCATTAAACTCTGTTTCCCAATTCCCCACCATCTGTCAGTGTTAACTCTGTCTTTCCCTCTCCACAGAAAGCCCCATTGTATTGAAAATCATGACATAAATAAAGTACATTAAACCAAAATACAAAGAATCTGAAGTCAGTCACAATTTCCAAAGCAAAAATGAACAACCCAAGCTCACACAGCCAATATAAACCACCATTCACAATTTTTTCACAGGTATTTCACAAATAACTTAGGCCTTACAAAAAAAAGAGAGAGAACTTATGTGTTTATCTACAAAATAAAATAAGGGATTAATTTCAGATATAGAAAAGAGAACAACAAAAAGCAGCATTCTCCTACCAGCACTCTCCTTTCTCCCTTCTTGACTACAAGTGAGGAGAAAGGGGTGTAGAGGTCTCTCTCTCTCAATAACTGGTCCTCTGGTGAGGGGGTGGATGTCTTTCTTGCAACAATAATTGGTCATCTAGCAAGAGCGAGCGAGAGTATGCCAACCGCTATTCTACCTTCTCAGTATTTTTCTAGCTTTAAACTTTCATGCCATAAACTTTATTTTGGTAACAACTGACAGGTACAATGGGGATGTTAAAGGGATAGTTCACCTCAAAACTAAATGTACATATTTATCATCTGGCCTTTAGTGTTTATCCATCTGGACTGTTTTGGTTTTATTCGATCATGTTTGAAGATATCTGCTGTACATATGTCTGTTTTATGTTGATTGTTGTGGAAAAAAAATTAGGATTTGATATGTGGAACTCAAAGAGGCAAACAAGTCCATTTACAAAAATTAAAAAGCAGTCTCTTTTCAGGAAAAAACAAATCCTCTTTGTTAGCAGTTTTATATTGTAATGATTTTCTTTCTACCAAATTGCTGTGCATCCACTGAATAAAAAAACAAAAAGCATGCAGACAGGTAACATTGCAATTCAAGGGACACTACTAATCGTAAATCCTGTCAGCGGCATTAGCCTCTTGTCACTGTTGACATGGGTCAATGAATAATTTCATCTGCATCGCATTTTTCAGTAAACAAAGAAACGATTACCACCTGAAACAGCTCACACAGCCACATTTGTGGGTTACTAACTTCTAGAAAGACATATCATAAGTTTCCATTTACCATAAGGGAAATGCGAGTTAGTTGTTCCATTGTCTACCCTGTGTACCTTTGTTGCCCTCAAGGTAAACAATTCTGCAGCCTTTATCTCCAAAACTGAGTAAATAATGACAAAATAACCTAGATAGATAAACAGCACTGCAGGCCAGAGGGAAACTATGTACATTGGACTGTGCCATGAAGTGTCCCTTCAATACACCTTCCACTGAATTGTCTCATAAAATGAACCATGTGTGAGATATATGCTGTTTCTGAAGACACAGCAGAGAGCTTTTGTTAAATTTTGCAGAAAAGACAACGTAAAGCTAACACTACAGCCAGAGACAGAGATCATCACATTTGAGCCAACGAAAAAAAAAAACATGGTTATCATATTTCTTTGAGTATCAAGAATTCTCAACTCTGAATACTGTGAGTAAAATCTAGACACATGAGTAAAAACCTCTAGATTATCTGTAAATGTTGTAAACTGAAAACAGTTATTCATCATGTTTGGTGTTACTCTGAACACCAACATAACAAAATCAGAGACAAAACAAGACTATTACAAAATCGATTAACGATGCTATTAATCTACACTGTTAAAAAGTTTGTTTAAAAGTCTTCTGTTTTCATTTGTGCACTTTAATAATTGCTGAAAGCTTTGTTTAGCTGACACAGTGTAACTGATTACAGGAACTGATCATAACTTCTTAGTCTATAGCTTCCGCAGCTGTGTATGGCAGAAAAAGTTTGAAAACCACTGAGATGGGTGAGGGGTTTGCCGTACATTAACACAAGCAGTTCACATGTAGCCCTATCTCAAATGGAGAGCATGCCTCTCAGAACCTGCAAAACTATGCAAACATTGCAGCAACACCTCTCACTTTACATGCTTCCAGCAACAATTGCTTCAGTTATAAAAAACAAACACACATTACACAAAATTAGTGAACAGTTATAAACTTTAAACCAAATCAAACATGTTTAAATAAGTGAAAAGATGATAAGGAACTGATGTTTATAGGTGATTTATTCCAATCAGCAGAAGCCTGAAACATAAAAGTTTCTTTGTCAACTTCTTTAGATACAAAGGGGAGTTAAAGAGGAACTGATCAGAGGTTCATAGTGAATAACATGAAAAAGAAGGAACAAAAAGTTGCTTTAGACTTTTAGGATAGTCAAAGTAAAGACATTTAAAGATAAATCGTCATGGGTGTGAGCTTTTGTAATTGAACATGCCAGAAAAAGTTTGGCAACCACTAAGTCAGATTAGAGTTACATATGATATCCTTACCTTGTACCACTTGAAAGCTATGCTTCTCAGAACCTGAGACTTAGATAAATATCAACTAGAACAACACCCCACATGCTTCCAGTACATTAGACAGAGCAGATAACCTGCAGTTACGTCAGAATCAGTCATCATTATGCTCAAATAGGCCATTTTAAAAACACATAGGTATTACATTAATGGACATCCACTCATGCGTTACAGGTTATGTGGTACCTTTGAACAAAAACAGAGCACATTTAAAATGATAATATTTTTTTCTTCTCTTTTTCATTGGCTGATGGCTGTTCCACATTAACCAGCCCATAAAAGCTTCAACACTTTTGGTTGCACCAAGCAGATCACGCCTCTGCACCAGAATGTGCAGAACAAATGTTTTTGCAATAGAGGCAACATTTGCCTGGAATTAATACAGGATAGATGTGGTTAGAAAAGCCTTTCATGTACTGTGGGTGGCCAACAAAGAAAAACTCAAAATGAAAAAAAAAAGAAGGAAACTGACACCACAGTAAAGGCATGAACTTTTGATAAAAAGCGTGCTCCACAGAACCGATTTTATTTAATGTTTCACGTTACCTCGGTAACTCCTACTTTACTCCAGTCATTTTTTCCTTTTCCGTCCAAAAAAAGACAAAACTCTTCTACCATACAGCAAGTCCTCCTAACCAGTTTCATATCACTGCTTCTCGTGTCAGGTAAAATATGGCTGAAACTCAGTAGCTATTATTCATTATTAATTCATATTTTAAATCAATTAAATGCATTTTTTTTCCCTTTCACAGTTTATGCAGTACCAGAAATACATTCTCTTTGGTATCTTTTGGTTCAACCCTATTCTGCCATATCTGTTTTGAAACTATTTCCTTCTTGTTTTACTAAACTTAAATCCTTTACAACTTTGCATGTAAACCTCACACAACCATGAAATGTAGTTCACCAAAGAAATCATCCATGAGAACCACATAATATTCTGTACACGTACACATTTTTACTGTTTATTGGCATATTATTTTTCCCTCCATTGATACTAAATAATTTTTTGGTAGAGAAAGATAAGTACACAAAGCATTTTTAAATGTCTACAGGACCTATGCACATTCAGATGTTGTAAAATAAAATAGAGAAAAATAAAGGGCAAGTTGGGTCCTGTATATAGTAGACCTAAGTTATCCTCAAGCACATTGTTTGTGTAAACAAATTTAGGACAAATTCTAGTCATAAGTATTCACTTTTATTTCTGTCTCATTGTCAGAGAGAGGTAAGCCTTTAAAAATGAGACATTTAACATATATAGAATTGCATTTTATTTTCAAAACAATGAAATTTCAGAACTGCTGATGAAGCTTTAGATACTGTACATGGTGTTACATAAAGTAAATGAATGAAAATGAATTAAATGAATGAAAAAACACTTTCATTCTTGAAATTTGATTGGATTACTGATCTAGTGGACATGTAATAGAAACACAATATAATATTCTACAACACAATAGAGCAGCTGAGTAACAGCACTTGGGTGTATTTGTACATGTGGAACATACGTCTGTAGTGCAAAAATGACCGTTGTTGTACTGATCAGTCAGTCAGTTCTCGCTTGACTGTAGGATTGAAGCTGTTTGTTAATGATGAGGTGGACCTGACGACAGCATCTTAGTGGGTGGGAACTGTGCTAGATGATCCTGGCTGCTCTGCTGAGGCAGCAAGAGCTGAAAAGCTCGTCTAAAGAGGGGAGTTTTTTTGTTTGTTTGTTTTCTGGGCAGAGTTTACGATCCTCCAAAGGGCTTTCCTGTTCTCCTCTGAGTTGCTGGTATACCACACAGATATGCAGTATGGCAGCACACTTTTGATGAAGCTGCAGGAAAAACATGGCAGCAGCTTCTCCTGCAGGTTGTTTTTCCTGAGATAACTCAGGAATTAAGAGTCTCTGATGTGCCTTTTTGACTGCTGCTGTCGTATTTGGAGACCAGAGGAGATCATCTACAATATGTATACTCACAAACTTGGAGACAATAATAATAGTAATACGATTATAAGAAGAAGTAAGATAATGGGAATGGCTCAGATGGGAAACTTTTATAATAATAATATTTTTATTATCGCAGGGTAAATTGTTGTGTTATTTATTGTGTTATTTATTGTATTTGTTAAAAATAAAAATAGTGCAGTTTACAATCAATAAACAACACAGTTAAAATAAAAGTGGCATGGGCAGTGTTGGCATTGTACTGTGAGACAGTGCAAAACTTCATATAAAATTTCATTATTAATATTATTGTTGTTGTTGTTGTAAAAGTTATTGCATGTCACTGATTCTCTCCTTGAACATAGGTGGTGCTAACCAGACACTGGCTTTTGCTCTTTCAAAAATCAGAAGAAGAAACTACAACCTACTCACGACCGCAAATTCTGTATTGCGACATGTCGAAAAACAGGTTGAATGAGATGCAGTACTTGTTTGGCTCTTGTTAAAAGAGAAACTGTGACATCAGGCTTCTTACCAGTAAGTGCAAAGCAGTCACTCTCTTTTCATGTAACTACTTTCGCTTTTGACGCAATTTCTACTGAAAGTCAGCTTTAAATTGAGAGGGGGGGAAATCCACAAACTAATTGGGGTTCCCTGTGAAAAACTACACCACACTAAACGCATTCTGTTGCAGCGGACTTGTCCACAGATCCTGCCCCAAAAAAGCGATGCTGGTCACCGTTTTCTGCGCGCCGAGGGATCGTCCAGAAACCACCTTCGCCCTCGATGTGTCCCCAGAGCTGGAACTGAGAGACTTCGTAGCACTTTGTGAGCTGGAATCAGGAATCCCAGCAGGGGAAATCCAGGCAAGACCCATGCTACGTGTAGCTACGGAGCTAACGTAGCTAGCAGCTAAGCTAGCTAGCTGGGTGGCTAGCATGAATCGGACTTTTGCTGTTTTGATGGACGAAGTGTTGCGAAACCTGCGTTGTTATCCACAACTGACAGGTTTCCAGAATTATGTATCCCACGTCTAAAGTGTGTGTGGCCTTAACCTAAGCAAAAGTGAGAACACTGGCAAACTAACGAAGCTAATAGTTGTCCGGCTAATTAATGGTTGGAAAAGTTTAATTGAGGGTGAAGGTTAGTGAGTTTTGTACACCTGGTAGCTTGAGATATAAGGCTAACGTTATCTGGGGAGACAGAAGAAGCCCAAAAAAGTGATAACCTACCATATATTTTACTGCGTGACGAGCTACGGGTTTCAGGACGCTATAAAAGGGATAATAGAGTTAGTACAGCAGTGATATACAGTAATAACGCGAAAAGTAAAGCTACTCATTCGCCAGAGCCTTTAATTCTGGCAGAATTATAAAGTTTTAAACACATTTAATGCATACACCCGTAGTTTATGTTAGATTGGGAGAAAAATAGAGTCTAAACTTGACTGTAGACCAAACAATAAAATGAAAAGTGAAAAATAATATATAATTAAATAAATAATATATATAGTAATGAAAATAATGATTTGTTTTAGGCCTGAGTCAGATTCTACTGCTGGCTTCCAAGTATACGTGACATTTCTTTTACACACTTTGGGCTGTGTGGAACAGTGTTTGTGGGTAAACTGGAAACAGAAAGTGAGAATGAGGAATTGAGGGTCATTCTGTGTTTGCTCTTCAGATACAAAGAGGGCAAATAAGAGAAACATGTTGTGGTGTCTGGGGAATATCACACTGAAGTTGGGTGAAAATGTGTTTTTCACATTCAAGCTTCAGTGGTTAGTATTGAAAGTGTAATTAACTGCTGTCTTGGCCTGGTTTCCCTTCTAAAACAGATTATATTCCAGTGGGATTTCCAGGTTAAATAAAGGTGGCAGTAATAATAATATCTGTGACTATTCATCTGATTTGGACTGTTTATGTGATTTCTATATGAGAAGTTGGAAATAAAATATCAGTACCTGCAAACTGTGGTTTTGACATGCCTCCAAAGAGATTGGAGATCCAAATATTTTAGAGACTTCAAACATACATCATTTGTTTTGAGCTATACTCATAGAGCCATAGTATCATACTAGAAAGACATTCCTAACTTTATCCTTTGAAACTTACTTTTTCCAGAACAATTGTACCAGAAATTTTATGTAATTCCTGTAAGAAGTGTGTATTTCCCCTGGAATTTTGTCATGCAAACCTGTGATGGTCACATGGGAAAGGTTGCTTTAATTTGATGAATTGAGATGCAGTTAACAAGCACTAAGCTAGCTCCATGTCAGTCAAGTAGAAAGAAGTACTATAATTGTGTAGTCCAGATTTTCATTCATTTCAGTTTATTTAAATTCAAAAAGACATGAAGGATAACTCTCTACAGTGATTTTAAATAACAGTGTGAAAGCCCTTTAACAGCATATAAATGATAAAAGATAAGCAGCAAAAAAGAAAAGAAACAACCAGACCTTCTTAAAATCATACAGGAAACTGTGTGTGTGAGTGTATGTTTGCCTGCAAACTCCTGAGTTGAGTAACCAATGTTTGAACACAAGTACATCTTAGGCCCCTAAAGTTTCTTATCTGTGACAGATTTTTTTGAAATCATAAAGTTGCCTAGCAACGGGCTAAAATGATCCGTGTTAATCATTTATGCACCTTCTAAAAGTGTTGTTATCAGTTTTATTTCACAACAGTAACATTCATTTATATCTACAAAATTTGAATTATGCATGCTTTATGGTGCCGTCATGTGGCAACTAACTAGCAGCGTGCTAAAATTACCAGTTTTTATATTATATTTTTATAACACTAGAGTCTCATTTAGATTCACAAAAACTGAATTATACACACCAAGCAACCACGTAACAGTGGGATAAAATGACGCATATTGACACTATAAAACAACATCTGCCACCCCTATTTTTTCTTTTCTCTGTACAATTGAGTATATCAATTTGTCAACAGAACAAACAGGCCAAACAATACTGTAGCATGGGCATGCACTATAAAAAACAAACCAAAAAAAGAAAGGAAAAATAAACTATTGAAACAGATAAGAATCAATACTAAAACTTATTGTTTACTGAGAAATCTTTACACGTTATTCAAGTATGACCGGTGTCCGTCCATGTCTGCGTCAAATAAAATGTGAGCAAGAGCTTGTGACTCTTATGCATGTTGATTTCATCTTATTTAATGTTCTTTATTTTTGTACAGATCACATATGTTGAACAGCCCCTAAAAGACCTCACTCGTGCCTTGGGGACATACGGTGTTAAGGATGGAGATGTGGTGGTTCTCCGGCAAGCTGACAGAAGGCCACCACCAGCTCAGCCTGCCTTCCCAGGTAATACACATGAAAACTAATAAACAAACTTTGTTTTTGTATTTGTTTTAATCAGGGAGATGTTTAATCTGAAAAGTCATATGAAAGTGAGTGCAGAAAGATGACTTATTGCTGTTGGATGAGTTATGAGAGACGTGACATAACATTAATGTTGTCATGCAGTATGCTAATCTTCTACCCTTTACCCTTTCTGTTTTTTAGGTCTGCCCCGTATTGACTTTCGTTCCATCACAGTCCCAGGCACCTCTTCTTCAGCCAATCAACTTGGTGCCGTACGACCACAGCAACAGGCTCCACCGCAGAGTGCTGCACAGCCTTCCACGCCAATGGCCTTTCGTGGCTCCTCTCCTCAGGGGCTGGACGACCCCGCCTTACTTCAGCAGATGCTTTTATCAAATCCACACGAGCTATCACTCCTCAAGGAGAGAAACCCGCCGCTCGCTGAGGCCCTGCTGAGCGGAGACTTAGGTGAACTAAGGCAGAGTAATGGGTGTGCTTGTGGTCTTTTAATTCACAATGAATTGGCCATGTTAGCATAATTGTGTTTCCTTAGAGCGTTTCACCAAAGTGCTGCTGGAGCAACAGCAGGATCGAGCCAAGAGGGAGCAGGAGAGAATCAGACTTTTGACCGCTGATCCTTTTGATTTGGAAGCCCAAGCAAAGATTGAAGAGGACATCAGGTAGGAAAAGACCTGCAAAGGCTTTCAACGTTAATCACTTAGACATTCACAACACGTTAATAATCCCCATCCTATGAGGCACAGCTTCACTTTCAATTGCCACTCACATGTTTTGGTTTAATGTTTATGAATTGTTTGTGATTTTTCTTTTTCACTTACTGTTGAATTTATTTCAGGCAGCACAATGTGGAAGAAAACATGACCATAGCAATGGAGGAGGCCCCAGAAAGCTTTGGACAGGTGGTTATGCTGTACATTAACTGCAAAGTCAATGGCCACCCTGTGAAAGCTTTTGTTGACTCAGGTAATGAACATTAAATCCTGATACGAATAGTAGTGGGGATGCACAATAAAATTAAATTTAAAAAAAAAGTAAAAGATTTTTGTTTTTCTCCAATATGAAAAAAAATGCCAAATGATTTAAATTTGCTCTCTTTGAAAGGAATCGATCACATTACTTTGGGGGTGGTTTTTCAGGTGTCAGTTAGAAAATAAAAATTATTTAACAAGCTGAATGTTATCCTACTGGTATCATCAGTTTTGCTCCATACTCTGAGGGTGAGGCTGTTTAATACCCCATTCGCCTCACTGTCTGTGGCATCAGAGGGAGATGTGCCACTTAAAGGCAGAGGCTCGAGGCAGGACTGAAAAAACAAACAAAATACCAGCCTAATACTTGTCGGAGGGTGTGGGATTCTGTTTGTTTCTCACAGTCATTAAAGAAGTGTCTCATGTCTCGTGGTCCTGTTGCAGAGACTCCTCACCCAGTCTGGGTAGCAGGCTTGCCAGGTGGAGACAGGACAGTTATAGCAGCTTTTAGGTCTTTATAGGTGTGGACAGATTTAGGTGTGGGAAAAAAGGGTTGCAGCCATGCAAGATAGGCTGACGAATACAGCTGTGTAGTTGTGGTTTAAATATGAGGTATCTTTATTATTTAAAGGTGTCTTTAAACACATCTTGGTTTTAGTTTTCACCAATTTTTTTCACTTTTAGGAGCCCAGATGACCATCATGAGCCAAGCATGCGCAGAGCGCTGCAACATTATGCGACTGGTGGACAGACGCTGGGCCGGGATCGCCAAAGGAGTGGGCACCCAAAAGATCATTGGCAGAGTTCATTTGGGTTTGTGTCAAGAGTGTTTCTAGTATGAGCAATTTTACTTTTTATATAGAACAGTCACTCACAGCATTTTGAGATGGCCAAGATAAGAACAATTACTGATTTACCTGCAGTCATATTTATGGTTTAAAATCAGTGTTTTCAAATGGCAATTTCAAAAATGTCATACTGAGATAACCCAATAGCACCAGTTTTATAATATAATTAATCTACTTGACTTTCTAAAGTTATCCTCTATGTAGTTTTATTTAGTTATCAGTAATACCTTTGTACAGAGATAGGAAATGTTTTCCTGACTACAATCTTGGCTCTATGCCTTCTAATACATCCAAATTTAAGTCTCTGCATCACATTTTCAGTGTATTTGATTCTTTTTTTTTCTTTTTTTTTGTTCATCATAATCCAGCTCAGGTCCAGATAGAGGGAGACTTCCTTCCTTGTTCTTTCTCCATCTTAGAAGACCAGCCTATGGATATGCTGCTTGGCCTGGATATGTTGAAGAGACACCAGGTGTGAGCTCCTTTTATCTGAGCAGTGGCGTTTTCATGAGAAACGGGGAGCATGGGAGTTTTTGCTCTCGTGCATCAGTTTTTATTTAGTTATTGTCTTGTTTTCGTCACAAAAGAAATGCCGCTGACAAAAATTATTAGTCAACGACATTAACACTCGAAAGTTTAGAAAAGCTGAGGATGGTACAGTTCTGTTTTTCTTGCAGTGTTCGATCGACCTGAAGAAGAGCGTTCTCCTGATCGGCACTACAGGCACAGAAACTCGCTTTCTGTCTGAGGCGGAGCTGCCAGAGTGTGCCCGACTAGCGTACGGCACGGAGGGGCGTGAAGATGCCCGCCCAGAGGAGCTGGCTGACAGAGAACTGGCAGAGGCGCTTCAGAGGTCCATACAGGAAAGCGGTAAGAAACCGTTTATGTGTGCACTTCGGGCTGTTTTTCATTGAGCTTTTTTCCAGCTCAGTTGGAACTACATTTGCATGTGCCACTTTAAGCTTCTTACTCTCAACCCCATTTATGCAGTCATCTAAATTCTCAGTCACATGATCACTTCATGTCATCACCTCAGCAAGCTAAATGTATCTTAGAATAAGATAACAAGAGGCAGTAAGGCAAAGGAGAGCACATTTAAAACAGAAATAAGCACAAGCTTTTTAGGCTTTAAATGAAATAAACTGATGAATGAAACAAAATGATTCAAACTATATATATATATATATATATATATATATATATATACCATTTGTAATACTGGTATAAAGTTCACCATCCTTAACTGCCCATACTGGGTGTATTGTGATATATAAGTGATCTATAAGTACCTCTTCAGATTAAGTTGTAGCGAATAATGTCCCTGAAAGTGCTTCCTCAAAACTGTTTCATTATAGTGAGCTCATATAGGACATTTGTCTGATTATGATGTGGACTCCAGTGCAGATGGATCTGAGGAGTGTAAGAACAGAACTTGAAACCTCCTACGCAGAAAAATGGAAAAAAACATGTTGTGCCAACAGAAACGTAGGTGGGGATTTATATGAACCAGAATCTATCACAGACCAAGAAATAATAGATTCATAATCAGGATTTCTTGTTGCCTTACCGTCTCGTTATTGTTTAAAATCTCCAACATTAAACGTTGTTTAATTTCAACATCTGTATCTAAGTAAAAGTTTTAAAAAGAATCCTCTAATTGTGAAATAAAATCCATTTAATATACATAAGCAAAAGTTTAAAGGAAATGGTGCCAGTAATAAACTGTATCAGTTAAAAGACAGTTCAGTTTAATGGTGATTTCGCAACATAGTGTGCTTCTGTGGTGTGTGCACAATGGCTTAAAGTGCCTGCAGTGTTGACATAACTAATAATAAAAGCAATCACTCCCATTGTATTTGTACAGTTACTTAACTTCACTATGACAAAATGTTAGCCTGGTAAACATCAATTATGATTGATGGTAGCTTGTTGGTCCCCTGCCATCTTACCGTGTGGACACTGGAAATTTGTCAACCACTTTAATGCTTAAAAACTTTTTATTTTTGCCATCGATCTAGCAACAGGCCCGTTTTACAAGCACTCTTTAAATTAACATAACTCTCTTACTGTTTGAGCTAGACACAAAATTCAAAGGGTTTTGGAAAGAAGAGAATATGAGCTTTACAGATTGATTCAGCACAAAGCATTCACAAGGTAGTGCTGTCTGAACACAGACAGAAAAATCGGCTCCATCTAGGCAGAGATGTTACAGTACCGTAACTTCTTAACTGTCTTGAGCTAGAGAGAAAATTTAAATGGTTCTTGAAAGATGAGAATTGTTTTATAATTTCACAGTAGTCCAGGCAGCATGTATGATAGTTGTGTGATAGAGGATTAAACTATTCATCATTAGCTATTCCAATACCAAATAAATACTTTGGCATCACTATAGTGAAATTTCTCCTTTAGAGTGTTTAAGTTAGTGGATTATTACATGACAACATTTCTTGTCCAGCAGCTTTTCTAATGTATAAACAGGTTCTTTTAAGAAAATATTGAAATATAAGAGTTTAATTTATTGGAATTACATCATTTTTCTGACATCTCTCACTCCTACCAAGTTACCAACACAGATACACTGTCAGTGGAAAGTGGCGCTCTTCCACCCATAAAGGACTCTTCAGTTTCCCCTTAATACTCACATTATTATTTGTGCAAGAGCCACATTAAGGCTTTGTTGTTGTTTCCAGTGATGCCCAGCAATGACTGGAGGTTGTTAATGGACTCAAGTCAGGAGAGACCGTTTAATCAGCCCACAGTTTTAACTGCTGAATAACCCTTTGAATTGAGCTCCCCTGACGTTTAGTGATGGGGATGTATGCTGCAACCTCTTTGTAAGGACCTAGACCCGAGAATTTTTAAATTTATTTATTTATTTTTGGATGACACTTTTCACATCTGTGTGTGTGAAAAGGCCGATAGTTTGGTGCATGCCCTGTGTGTGACTGCTAACTTTCTCCGTCCCTTTGCATGATGTGTGTGGTGTGTGCGGTGTGTGCCCTAACCCCTGAGCAGGACAGCACTGATGCATTTGGAGACAGCTGGAGAGGGCCCTACCAACCAGGTACTGCAAAATTCACAAGTCCATTGCCAGTGCTAAGTCCATTGCTATTTGTTTCTTTTATTTTGCTGTTATTTTGCTGCTGGGTCAGGTAATCAGTGTTGTACCTTTGTTGTATTTAATGATGCATTTATTGTGATTATTTATATTTGATTGAATTAGAATAGGAAAGTTATAATAATTAATATTAATTAATAATTAAAAAAGTATGCTAGTATAGAATGCATTGAAGAATTTCGGTAAGAGGATGTGTATTTGTGTTTGTTTCTAAAGCTATTAAATTTACATTGTTTAAGCTACTCTCGCACACTGGAGTTCACAGTTTAATTCCTAGGCATATTTTCTCTTGTGATAGACACTGCAGATGGACAAACTACCTCACCGCAGCCCCAACCATTTTCATTACCCAAAACCTTAGGCCAAACGTCGTCAGCCATCTCCCCTTCCCAAAGCCTCTCCTCTGCTCAACCCCAGAACCCAACCCTGGATCGCTCTCAGTCTGCCCCTGCCGCCATGCAGCAGATCTCAGCACCAGGGCAGTGCCAGAATCAACCTGGCTTCCAGGAGCTTCCTCAGCCTTCATCCCCAGCAGAGGATGGAGCTTCTATACCTCACCATATCCACCCTGACCCTTTGCCTCTCCATAGCAACTCCGAGGTGCCCCCTCTAAGCAGTACCTCAACAGATGTTCTGCGTTCGTGTACCCCTCCTGCAGACATGAACTCCGTATCCCAGGATCCAGGGGGAGAGCTACAGCCTGGAGCCATAAAGGGGGATGCTGAATCAGATGAGGGGGAGAACAGCTCCATGCTTCCCCATCCAGAGGAACTTTCCCCCATTCATCCCATGGAGCAGGAGGTGACAGAGTGTGATACTGCTGTTACAGTGGAAGTCGGTCCAGGTGCTCCTAGGGAACCTGACTCAATTGAAATGGAGTCTCCCACTGCTTCTGACGGTGTGGTGTGCTCTGAGAGGGACCAGCCTGATGGAGAGCACTGCTCCAGCTCTGAAAGCATCCCCTCGTTGGCATCTGCCCTTAGGGAGCTCCATGAGCTGCTGGTATCCAACAACTGTGCTCAGTCACAAAATCGCAGCACTTCCTGCTCCCCCTCACATCCATTCAGGCAGGACACAGACAACAGGTCCCCTGAGCCATGCACCTCAACCCCCAAAAATACCCAGCTTACCCCCTCTACTGCCATTACATCCGGTGCAGAACCAAGCGATGCCAAAGCCAACTATGCTGCTGCTGTGTCTGATGGGGAACCATCTAAGTGTCTTGCGCCCGACCACTCTGGCCAGGATGAACATCTGGGCGGTGATACAGCAGAGGCTATGATTGGACAAGGACCACTAGAGTGTCCACATAGCTATGAGGAGAGGAGGGCAGACAGATGTGGGCAAGATGAGGCGAGTAACATCAGCTTTTCTCAGTCTGAGCCAGAGGTTCCTCTTGATCCCCCCGAGGATCTGGAGTTCAGGGAGCCTCCTGAGGGGCAGCATGGGAGAGGGGTCGCAGATGGACAAGCCTCTGGCACCAATACCCCAGACACCCTAGGCCTCCAAACTGAGCACACTTTCCTCAGCCCTATGTCAATGGCAGCGGGCTCACCGGAGGAAGTTTCAAGCACCTTGTCCTCCTCAGTTCCTCCTCTGGCTCAGACTCCCCAGCCTTCAACTCCAGCCTCTCCTCTTCCTCCTCCACATCCCTTTATAGAACAGTTTCCAGCCGAGCACATCCAGAGAATCCAGGCAGCAGGCTTTTCTGCCAGGGAGGCTGCAGAGGCACTGGAACAAGCCCATGGGGTTGTGGAGCTAGCTCTGCTGGCACTTCTAGCCCGCAGTATCACTGTGCCCACCTAGACTCATAACCAATCACGTGAGTCCCTGGCCTCCCAAATCAGCATCTGTCTTATTTGGAACCTTGTTACCAATCCAGATGTCTCAGTCCCCTTTTTTTAGCAGGGACCATGTAAAAGCCACAGGGAAATGCTGTCTCTTGGTTTGTCGTACAGACTATCCGAGAAGGAACAGGACAACTGCTGATACTTTTCTGGCTAAAAAGAAATGTGAGGTGTGTTTGCATGCAGATGTTTTGGGTCCTCACCCACTTCATTGGTTTAGAGATTTGGTAACATAGAATGATTTTCTTCTCATTTCGTCATCCAGCATTGATATATTATTAAATGCCCATTATTGATTACTGAACCATTAAACATTATTGTAATTCCCCCTCTTTGTCATAAAACTACTCTTGTTTAATTTGTTAATTGTCAATAAAACAAAACAATCTCAGAGTGGAGTAGTGTTACTCGCTACTCATACCACAATAACTTTTGTTTGGTGAGCTTGAGATCATTCAGCACAAATGTGGATATTTTAATAATTTTTTTTTCCCTTTTTTGAATAAAACCTAATGCAGCCCCTTAAATTTACAAATTACAACCCAATGATGCAAGAACTTTTTCAATTAAGGAGGGTTGATCATTTTTGATCAAGTTTACAATTTCCATTGACAAGGGAAAACCCAACATGTCAATGTCATCATCACTATAGAATAACGAGTGGGTTCGCTGAAGCATGATCATAAATGGGATTGATTGATTCAGTATGTTATTTACAGAAGGTATCTTGTACTGTATGTATCCACATTTTTGAACACTTTGCCATGTCTAGATTACAAATCTGTTTGTAGCTCCCATTCAGGAAGTCTTTTATTTTGTGTAAGTTCTTCATAGTGTGTGATCATGAGTTCAAACATCCATATTTTATTTTATAATCTGTTTAAAAAAAAATGAAAAAAAACAAAAAAAAATTCAGACATTTCATCAGTATGTCATCTATTGGGAGTTTTAATGGCTTTATTTGAGTCATGTACATTATCCACAATGTTCAGGCAGATTGAATTATTTACTTTTATCTTGTATGGAATTTTAAATTGCAAATAAAATAAAACTAGTATTTGTAAAGACGTGTGTGAGTTTCAAGTCATTTTTTTCAAACACATACCAAGAATAGAAAATATGAGTTTCCCCATCTTGCATTAAAAAAAAAAGTATTCTCCGTAATCTTAAATAAACCAATTTTTAAATAGACATCTCAAAGGATATGTGGTATCAAAATAATGATGTTGCCATGAGTTGGACTAATCTAAAATGTAAAAAAAAAAAATGGCCCACTGCCCTTGTGTATGGAAGCTTGTTTGCACCACTGAAAAGAGAAAAGATTTTTTTTGACATCCATAAGTCAAAAGTTCAAACTTCTAAGAAAATAATTAGAAACTTTGAGTTAAGTTAAAATTTTGAGATAATAACCTCAAACTTTGAATTACAGCTGGTTTAAAAAAAATAGTGGCAGAAATAAGCCTCCATAGTTGTGAAACCCTGAATGAGCGTGTAAAGAAACACACCTGCTTCTAGTTCTTTTTTGATTGCTGCTAAACCACGTAGACTGCAGGTAGCTCAAACTGTGTAGTCTGATTGGCTGTGAGACACAGGAAGGATCCATCCACATGGGACAGGGTTTAGTAAAAGATCAGTTCCAGACTACAGCTCATACCCACAGGGAGAAAAACCATTACAAACATACACTAGTTTAGAAGTCATCTACTGAATAATTAATGTCTCAGTCACCAACAATGGAGGGGAGAGAGATGCTCTGTCAGGGCTTTTCTCTGGAAAACAGCAGGGCAGAGCACACTGGAGGCTTTGGTGAAAGCAGCAGGTCTGTGAACAAGCCTGAGAATTGCAGGTAAAGACCTCAGTGCCTTAAAGATGGAGCTTTTGTCCTGCCAATGGTGGTTAAAAACTTAAGGCTATAAACTACTTCATTATGACTCAATGCATCTTAATGTCAACTCCAGTGTAGTGAAGTATAGAGTCAAAATGAGTTTCCTTGTTGTTCAATTTTTTGAAGTTTTCATCATTTTAAGTTAAACTGATGCAATGGGGCACTAACCCTACAAACCAGATTTTCTTTCATTTAAAACGAGTACAAAACAGTAAGCCAGAACTATAAAATCTTTTATCCTGTCATAGTTTTCCCTCAGACATATCTCCAGCTCTCAGACTGGTGGCTTTAAGGCGCACGTGGGATTTGAAAAAAAATCACTGGGCAGCGCCCAAATTGAAAATCTTCTTGCCACCTGGACTTCAGGAAGATGACTCAAGTTTGTCTGCACAGTGTGATCCGGATAAAAGCAAAGAAGGGTAAGACGAGGAGGGAATGTCTTTACTTTGTCAAAACTATTTATAGCTAACTGCATGTGGCTTTCTTAAAAAAAAATCCAGAGAAGAGAATGCGGTTGGGGAGGAATTGCAGAGTGAACGATTCCAGTCAAAGTACATTCATATTTGTAAGTTTAACCTTTCTTCTTAAGGTATCATGACACTTCTTAAAGCGGAATTTTTGTAAAGCTGTTTTTTTTTTCTCTCTCCTTTTGCCCTGCAGTCCCACTGTATCAGGATTACTGTCTGCAGACAATGAAAGATGATCTGCACAGACTCAAAGACGGTTTGTTGTCTGAACTGATAACTCCAAAGTATCTGCAAAGCCTGCAGACACCGATGACTTGTGCTGAAAGCCCTCAGCAAAGCCCTCGTCATGCAACTCCTCGATCTCAGCCTATTAGGGTGACTCCAAGTACACTCTGGCAAGACCTGGATGAGGTGAAGGCATCTGGTTTACTCAGCAGCTTGACAGCCAGAGAGATTCGCCTTCAAGAGGTGTGCAAAAACGTTTAAAAAAAAAAAAAAAAATCAGTTTCCTGAAAAA
>VVHJ01024899.1:26516-68343 GCA_015107715.1 Tylochromis polylepis
GTTCACTTTCAATTTTATTCTTCATTTGATTTTTTTAACGAGATTTTTTTTTTCTGCCTACCAATCTGAATGCAGTTTTTACTTTCAACAGAATTTCTGTATTGACAGCTTTTTTTTTTTTATTCAAGTGAAAAATCTAATTCTTCTACAACTGCACTACTCTGACCCCAGATAGTGGCAGAGTGTGACAAGGGGGTCCGAAAAATGAAACAAATTGAGGAGCTGGTCTGCCTGGAAATGCTGCTGGATTTTGGAAAAGTTAAGGTGAAGACACAAATTTCTTAATAGACTACATACTGGTTTTATTTAACATCCAGCAGTAACAGAGTGCCTCTCCTTCATCCATCCAGTCAGTTCCTCTGGTCACAAGCAAGCGTTTCCTGGTGCACCATGGAGCCCTGAAACAGCTGACCAAGGAGAGCACTTATAACTTAAGAATGTCATTCGTCAGCGTCTACCTCCACCTCTTCAATGACCTTTTGATCGTCTCTATGAAAAAGTATTTGGCAAGCAAAATATTTAGCCTCTGTACAGTCCAAGCTGCTGCAAGTCAAGAAAAAATAGGATGTTTATGATCCACATTTGAAATGTGCTCTCACGTGTCCTCATCTTACTTTTTCCCTGCAATATTATTTTCAGAGATGAGCGCTTTAAAGTGATGGATCATGCTCAATTCCCAGGACATGTGAGCGTTCAGCCTGTGAAGGCTGAAGTCCTGGGTCTGCCCTCATACTCCTTCCTGCTACATCTCTCCAAAACTCAAACAGGACATCCTACTGCAATGATAATTGCTACAGACACAAGGCAAGAGCGGACACCATCTGTAAGTCCTTACATCCACTGTTGGAATCCTCCTCACCGTCTGATGGCCTTCTTTTAAATTACAGGTCGGAGAAAGAGGCATGGATGAAGGCACTGTCATCAAGACACTGACATTTCAGCAGCTTTAAATTTTAAAGATGAAACTTGGCTCTATGCAACTGACAACTGAAACAATGTTAACTTGTTCACTTTAAGGTTCATCAGTGGTTCAGTCTACACTTAGCACTGTTCTTGGTGAAGGCGCGCTCAGTGCACTTTGTGTTCAAACGTGCACTAACCTCACGATGAGCTAGACCATCGGTACAGACGGCAATTAATTGGACTTTTTATTATGTGCAGTTTTTTTTTGGGGGGGGGGGGTTTTGACTTGCTTTAAAATACAGATTTATTTTTAAGCAATGTACTGTTTACTTTATAATTAATAATAAAATAATTTCTAATTCACTTACTGCAGTACAAGTCTGTAACAAGACAACCTGGCAAAATATTCAGTCTCATTATGCTCACCATGCCATGCTGGCAAAATATTTAAGAATCTCTCACCAAAAGATGTTTTGAGGCGATATTAATAATCCAGAACTTGCTTTTCAGATTTTGATTTTTTTTGTGTATTACCTTTTCTTTTTTTTTTCGAATACATAAACAGGCAAGCTTTGAGTCACTGCCATCGTACAACATGCTTCACGGACGAACGCTGCAGAGCTGAGGCACACTATATATTAAAACTGAACATTTCATAGCTTTTCTTGCCTTTAAAGATTGGGAGCTAAGTAGTATAAGTAATGTAGTATAATCATCTCAGCATGAGCCACCTCATCTCTGGTTCAGTCCAGTCTGGTTAAAACAGCGTTCATTTTTAAAGCAGAGTCACTGTCTCCTGCTGTGAATGGTGGCTGGCTGAGCCAGCTGTAACGCAGTCCTGATGCCACAGGTTCTCTGCAAGGCAGTTGAGGAGCGAGGCTACGTTGCCCAGCCCGTCTGTGACCTCCCCACCCATACGCAGCACCGGGATACCCCATGTCTCCTGGAAATCCCTTATATCTCTCTCTGCCACATCACAGTGCATGAAAAGGTCGAATCTGAAGGAAACATTAAGGATATGTTTATGTAATGAGTGTGTTTGTGGCACAGAGTTGTCTTAGTGGGGTGTTTTGTTTTTTGGGGGGGGGTTTTTTTGGGCACTTCAAAGTTACGCCTCCTGGTCTTGTAGAACCACAGACAATGCCATAGAAAAGTGGATGATTACTTCTGATTGGCGTTTCCAACTATTTGTAAGGAAGATAAAAGGATACTTGGTGCCAACCACCATTTTCACAACACGCCCGACAGATGGTTCGGACCATTTGGCGAGCTGATTTGGCAGATCATCGAATGATGTCCTGTCTGTGAAGGAGAATAGTAAGAGGACTGCATCCACTTGCTCCTTACAAGACTGGAAGAGCAACGGAAAGGAGATCACACAAAACACAGAAATCAATTTTTTTTTTTTCCACATCTAGAATAAATGTTGTAGTCTTTGCTTTGTCTCATTCATACTGGAAGCAAATGGTCAAATCTGCGTAGGGCGTTTTCTCCACAGTCCCACAGCTGAAAACGGAAGAAAACCACTCTGCTGCTTTCTTTTAGCTTCACTGGCCAATACACTACTGTCGCCTCAATGCCTTAAGCAACAAAAGATGACAAGAAAGATTATTAGTGACAGTGTCAGCCTCTTAACTTTTTTTTTAAAGTTTTATAAAATACTTTAAAAAACAAGCTCACAATTATCACCCAGAAAATGATTAGTTCTACGTAATCTAGTTAAAAATCCATGTTTTGATACCAGCAGTGTGAATGGCTTACCTGTGGTTTCGTGGTGCATGCTGGGAATATTCATGCCTGCAAGACGTGCAGCAAGAGCAGTTTTCCCAACTCCGCTTTTACCAGAGATGAAGATCTTATAATGAACTGTGTCCACAGCTACATGTGGAGGCATCACTGGAGACTCCAAAAGGCCTGAAAAACACATTTTAAAAGGACCATTGAAAGAAACTGCACACCTGAGTCAGGATAATAGAATTCTGTCTTTAAAAGCACCCCATTAACATTCAGTGAGTGAGAGTGGAGGAAAGTCCAGCACTTTTGGTCATCTCTGGACATCAAGAAGTTCTTTCAAAGCAAACCAGAGGGTGGAGCATGTCCCCAGAGAACTCAGTGCTACTTGTGGCCAGATTTTGGCATCACCATCACCAGCGATCCCAGGAAGAATAGCAATGCTGCAGCTAATGGGGATTTTAGTAAACTAAACTAAAGGTGCCACTCCCATCATTCTCTCTTGTTTGTCTCCTTGCGTGTCTTAAATCCCTGGTATAAAATGCTGGTATATCTTCTTAGCACACCCCAAGTGTTTCTTGTAATCTGCAAACATCATAGTCCACAGAGACTCAGTCTGTCCATCACCACTGCAAACAAGAAGGGGCCCAGAGCCGATCCCTGATGTAATCCCAGCCCCACTTTAAGGCTTGCTGCTGTCTCTGTCCTCATAGGTACCCATACTGTCCATGGTTCATATTTCACATTGTCACACTGGTGCCTGCTTAGCAATGTATGCATAAAACCGCCAATTGCACATTTATTCGCCAGCTACATTTTATGACTTATTTCCAGTGAAACACAGACGCTGCCTACAAAGGGTTTTTGCCTGTGTCTGATAAGTGGCTGCACTTCATGTATTGTCAGTCACATTAAATCAGCTGCAAAAAGAATTTGTAGTATGTCTGAATACTTTTTTTTAACACATGAGTGCGTAAGGTCTTCGGGGGTGGGGGTGGGGGGCGTTATAATTTGGAAAAATATCTATTTAACCAACATTACCAAAGTTCCTGCGTCTCTTCTTGTGGAGGATTTTGCTGAAATACTCTTTACTGTCTTTATAGCGATGCCAGTCTGCGACTACGACTGATCCTGGAGGAGGAACCTGTGCCATGTCGTTTACAAAGCTACAGCATCACACAAGCTCGGGTTTGTCGCTTAAAAAGGCCAAAAGTCGGTTCCCGTCAGGGGCAGAGGGTATTTTTTAAACATAACTTCAATAATAAAACATTTAAAGCATCCACATCAATCATAAAAATCCAGAAATATAAATTATAGCAACCACCGTCGGCTAAATGAAAAAACTTCCGTAAACTAAAGCGTCCCTTGACAACCTATGTCGTCACTTCCCTCAAGTTGTGGTGTTGCCTTCACGTTTACTCGTAAATACTCTTTAATTCTTCTTTTTATTTGCTTTGCTCCGTTTTAGATGAAACAACTCAACGGAATTTTTTTACATTTTACAATTGATATTTTTTTAATATGATAAAGATACTCACTCTTTTTACATTTATGTCAACAACTATATATTTCTGTATATTTCCTTCCCATTTGACAATAAATGTCACATTCTAAAAAACCGTCACACCCCGGACGCTAGAGGTCGCTAAATTTCAGCGAACTCCACTTGTAAGTCACTTAATGTTGAGGCAAAATACAATGGAGCAATGAAGACAGTTCAAATAAAACGAGGCTTGATGTGTTTAATTGAAATGCACAGAAATCATACACTAACACACTCTGTGAGCCCTGACAGTCAGGAGCCCACTGCTCGCCATGGACGTGCTCACAGATATGGGGTCCACATCTGATGGCAGTTTGCACTGGTGGGAAAAAGTATTTGTGACTGTGCCATCTTCACCCAGCTGCACGGCAAAAACAGAGGTTATGAGAACATAAAAAAGCAGGAAGTTAAACCATCAAAGAAACCATCAGAAATCGAATTCAAAGAAAACACTATAGAGACAGCAAAAGATATAACTCCAGATTTCAGGTCCTGATTCAAAATTGTGTTGTTTCACAAAAAAGAATTTAGCACACAATCAAACAGCTAAAGCCAGTGTATTGCTTTAATTTCATTTAAATAAATGAATAATATAATATAGTGATTCAGTAACTTAGGCCTTCAGTTAATCTGTAGTTACTGTTTCAGATTACATCTGATTTTACACCAGCCTGACTGCAGGGCTCACCTTCTCTGCATGCACCTCTATTAGGTTGTTGGAGGATGTAACGATGACATCCTCTGGAGAAAATTCACTCACATCAAGAGTGAACTGAAAAATGTCTCCAGTGATCTGCACCTTTCCCGTAGGCTGTAAATGATCTGAAATAGTCATTTATATAATAGAGATTGTAAAATAAGATCCTTAAATCCACAGAATTTTGATACATATTGATTAGTTTTTTCTTTAATCAGCTAAAATGTTCCCTGCTGTACTATCATTTTTTTTTTAAGTGTATCTGTGTCTGTCTTTGTCCAGCTGACCTGTAAATTTGTGTTCTCTGGTGCTGTGCTGATTTAGGGATCCTGAATCCTCAGAGAAATTGCTCCCACTTTTCTCCATAGTAAATTCTCCTTTGTCTGTTTTAAAACCTTTGCCATCATACACTGAGTCTTTTATAGGCTACTGGGAAATTGTGTGTACCACCGGGTGTGGCTGTGGATGTGGTTTGGTCCCTAAATGATCCAGCTGGACTGGAACATGACACCGACTGTAGATATTTCATGTGTCAGAACTGTTGTTGAACTGTTGTCAAGGGGGCCCGACATTTTTAGCCGCACCCATGACAGGGGTCCATGTGAGTCTTTGTGTCTATGTGTGAGAAAGGGGTGCGGAGATGTTTCTGTGTGAAGCATTATACTATAATTATAATAATTATCATTGTGTGAGCTGCCAGTCTTAACTTTAAGCCATAAAGGTCACGTTATCTTACATAATTTATAATTTAACAGTGCTCTTTTTAAGGATGTGTAAGGGGGATTTGTCACAAAAGACCCAGTGCCAATGAATTTCCAGTTAAACTGAGCAGAGGGGTGATTAATCATAGCTGTGGTATGAAGGAGCACACTCATGAGTAGGTGTGACATTTTGCCCCACCTTGCCAAAGTCACAAAGCCTTATCAGTTCCATCTGGATGACAAACACGGCAAATCAAGCTCTGTGAGGCTGCACTGATGACTGAAAAGCAAAACACATTGATAAAAGCTGGTTTGATCATTAGCTAATTTATGGGTTCATATCATGATGGGTCCATGTTGGGATGTTACCCTGTATAAAGCCTTTCAGAGGGGTATGTGCATTTGCTAAAGTAACTAAGGCCACTGAGCATGCAGCCTTTAGATAGGCCTAAGAAACAGCCGGGTCTGAATATGTGTGCCTGTGCTCTGCTCTGCTCTGAAATAATTAAGAGCTAGGACAACTCAACCTGTCCACACCACTATTTTATAAGACATTGTAATTTGTAAGCCACTATCTTTTATTTTTCTTAATATTTTTAGTATGATTTCCATAATATAGTGAATAAATTATGGTGTTGGATCATTATAGCACTGTAAAAACTGAATAAGTCCATCACATCATACCCCCAGTTTTTGTGTAGCACACTTGTGTGACATGTTATTACTGGGTGTAGTCTAGAAACAGAGCAATTTTTAGCTGCAATACATAATGATAATGCTTTTGCCTTTTGAAAAGGAGACTGAAGGTTTGATTCACACTCTCTGCTGTTGCAGAACTAATGGAATAAGACAAATATGGACAAGTATGAAGTATCTTCTTTTGGCTGCTCCCTTTAAGGGTTACCACAGCAGCTCATCTGCCTACATGTCACACCACGTCAGAGCCACCATCCGACTCCAAACCCTACATCATAGCAGGCCTTAAATATGAAGTGTGTTTAATGTAAGCACATCTGTAGCAGTGAATACATGTTAGATTGAACAGACAGCAGATTAGGATAGATTTTGATTGAACTTGAGGCTTCCAGAAACAGATGATCACAATAAGTGGAGACTGAGATTGTGAGATTCAATTTAGTATGGAAAGATCATTGCAATGGAGACTATGCTTAAGTTCAAAGAAAATTTCTGCATACTTTGCGTAGAGAGGCACTATTATATGGGCAGCATGGTGGTGCAATGGTTAGTACTGACCCACACAGCAAGAAGGTTCTGGGTTTGAATCTTTTGGCCAACTGGGGCCTCTTTTTGTGGAGTTTGCATGTTCTTCTTGTGCCTGCTTCCTCCCTAGGGCATGTGATTCTAGATTGGCTGTGAGCGTGAATGTCTGTGTGCTAGCCTTGTGATAGATTGGTGACCTGTTCTGGGTGTACCCCGCCTCTCGCCCCATGACAGATGGCTTCCAGGGTGGTGAACTGGACAAACAGTAGAAGATGGATGGATATTATATGAGATTCTAAATTAAACTTTCAAAACAGACAGGCAATCTTTCTGGGATTATACACCCCTGGAGAGACCCTCATAACACTTAAACAGCTTCTGTTCTCAGTTAAATATTTATCTATATATTTTTCAAAATAAAAGTTAATTAAACAGATGATAACAAAATACAATAAGGGAGCATACGTTAATTATTTTGCCATTTCCTTTTATTATTTTCCCCTGTTTTCCTTGTGAAGGTTGGGTTGGACGAGACACGTAATGTCCTGTTTGTTGGTGTTTTAAATTAAAGATGTTTTTAAGGGAGCACCAAAACATGGGCTTATACTTTTAGGTGTTAAGTATTATTGTCATTTCATTTTTTCTTGTAAATACAAAGTACAGCTGAGGCTGATGGAGAGCTTGTTTTTTTTAACTTAACGATAGCACTAGTTGAAAGTTCAGCTGATGATCAAAGTCTACAAAAACTATGTGCATGGTCATCCATCCGGAAGTTAAAGAAACTGTCTGACCCACAAATGTCAACCTACTTGTGATGCTGAAAAAAAAAAGCAGGTGATTCATTGCCAGGGGACCACGGTTGTTTGAATCAGCTTTCACGCCAGTCCATTCAGCTTGTTGTTGAGCTATTTTAGCAGACTGTCAAGCTTGCCATCACTACAGCCATGAGTCTAAAAACACACATGTTCACTGCTGCCCAGTACAAGAAAGCAATACAGTCACAAGGCAACTCTGGTTTTATTTAAACACAAAATACACCACCTGTGCACCAGATCAGAGTTATCTGTCATGTAACAAATGACATAAATACAAAATAAATAATAAATAAAAAAATTAACATTTGTATTAAGACGTAATGTAAACAAAACAAACAAAGAGATGCGTGGTGTGACACAGAGACTAAAAAAGAAACATAAGAATGTGATTCTTTGCCCTGAGAGGAATAACAATTCCCAATTTAAAAGAAAGTCTCACTGATCACAAGAAATAAACAAAACAGATTTAAGGATCCAGAATCACTGGCAGGATGCTGAGTGCTTCGAAGAAGTCGCTCTTTATCATCGAAGAGCCTTAAATATTTCAGTCTTTCAGGAAATGCAGGGCCGAGCATTCTCACATTATCCCACATTTCAGCCTCATTTATATCGTTTTATTTACCGCATTGCATAACTTGTTTATGCTCGACATTATAAACACTTTTATATAAAGATAAATTACTTTTCTTTTATTAAGTACATAAATGTTCTTAGTTTGAGTCCTTTCTGAGGGTCCTTTTCAGTCATGCCACACTGCACCACGGGGGGGGGGACACCCTGTAGTGTAGCTCAGTTTCAGCCCCTCCACTTCAGTCCTTGTCTTCCGTGAGTGAAACAGCATGGTCGGTCAGTGCACTTTGATTTGAAGGAATGCTTAGATCACACGGCGAACACGCTGAGGGAGCTCGTCTCATCTTTCAGGCCCAGGATGCTGTATGCTATCCGCTTCATGTGACCGGGCAACCGCACGCCGATGTTCCTGATGTCTCTGAAAATGACACATAAGTATCTTGTGAACACAGGATGGAAACGACAGAAAAAACAGCAGAGCGGTGGGGTGTGTGGACAAATTTTCAGGGTGTTTTGACTCCTCTGAAGGCAAAGACAGTTCATATAGGTGGCTTAAGGGTAATAAAAGTTGTACCTACACAAAAAAAATATATGTACAAATGAGCCAAACCATTATTGTTTATTATTTTGAATGGGTTTAAAATGTTTTTTTTAAAGGAATGTTGTCATTAAATTGTTACTTAGGTTTATCTGACAGGGCTATGGGGCATATTTGACAAAAAAAAAAATGCCTGCGAGCCACTCATGCAGAAGTAACTGCAGCAGAGAATGAGTGGAATGACATGAGTGGCAGAGGCGGAGCAGAGTGCTCATGCATTCGCACACTGTTAACAAATGTTCAGGCTGACAGTCGAATACTTTCTCTGTTTCACTAAAAAAAATGTGCCACGGTGCCGAATAAGTTAGTACAGCACGACGGAGACTGCACCTGTGCCATGTGTGCACTTACTCATGCCTCAAAGCGAGCACCTGCTCCATGGTCGTTATCCCAGCGCGAACGAAGCTTTCCTTGTACTGGCTCATTTTGATGGATTCCAGCCACTCGGGCACCGACCTGAACATGGTGCCATCGCCACCACTGGTGCTGGGCAGCCGGATGGAGACACTGTGAGGAACAAAATGTAGTTGGATTACTCATCATTAACAGCTGGTTTATGTAAGCTGCATACATGTGATGATGTTTGAACAGGAGACAACTTGCTTTACTGCTTTAAAGTCCACATACAAGCTGTGACTTGTGTAACTTTACAATCCACCACAGTCTCTTTATTCTCTTTTAATATGACCTGTGATGTTTTTTCTATGTTAAACATATTAAACATAGACCACAGTTTCAAAGAACGTCCAACCAATCCCTCTGTGCTGAAAGTTCAGGCTTGGTTTCAGAGACCATTTTCTATTGACCTTTATACTAACCTCACTGATAGCAAATATCCTTAATATGGTCACCTCAAGCACACTGCTTTGGCTGTGAGCCAAGATGCTCCACCCACCTGCTGTTTAAGCCCTCTATTTATGAGGGGCAGCCAATCAGAACAAATCAGAAGAAAAGTTGGCTTGTTTAGGACAATAGGTGAACTGAGGATCTGCACTAAGGCCTGGTATAACATAATTAAGGATTATTTTGCACTGTGAGAAATTAAACACTACTAAAAACTATGGAGCTGGACGTTAGCATAATCACTTTCTTTTAACACTTTCCCCAAATGGTTTGCATTTTTGGTGATGTAAAAATAATGTTAGCAGTTTTATGAAGAACTACTTATCAGAATAAAATAATTGGATAACAACCATCAGAGACTTAAGGAGCTCAGTGTTTCTTGCCAAGAAATAATTCCACATATGCATACACACACAAATGCACCAATCTGTATTTGTACCGATCAAATAAACAAGATGTAAAGCAACATGTTACACTTCCCCCTATTTTTCTTTGAAGATAAAAAAAAGATGGATGGCGCATTCCTCCCTGTTATTTATTGTGTTCATACCGTGGGTCAAAGTCTGCGATGGTCTTTAAAGATTCTGGGCTTCTAAGAAGTTTGTCCAAAATGTTGACGATGTCTGAGAAGCGAGGTCGCTTTGAGCGTTCGTGCAGCCAACACTGGAGCATGAGCTGGTAGATAGCCGATGGGCAATCCATTGGAGCAGGAAGCCTGAAGTTCTCGTTGATAGCCTTCATGACCTGAGAAAGAGTGAAGGCAGTGCTTAGATTAATCATATAGCAATGGCAGGCAGTGGTCCAATAAACTGCTATGCTCATATGTTGACATTAACAGTAGATTTGAAGAGGACGGTTGGAGACTACACTGGATGTCTGGCAACTTTCTATCACTGCATAGCTCACACAGACTCTCCCTGGTGATATACATTAAAGTTTGACCCTCACAGGCCAAAAACAATCCCTCATCTCCACGAAAAGTGACAAATGAAACATACCTCATGGTTGCTCATGTCCCAGTAGGGCCGTTCTCCAAATGCCATGACTTCCCATATGACAATACCAAAGCTCCACACGTCGCTGGCCGAGGTGAACTTCCTGTATGCGATGGCCTCTGGCGCAGTCCAGCGGATGGGGATTTTACCTCCCTGACAGAAAAAATTAACATTAACAAATCATATTTAATGGGTGAAAAGAGAGGAAACAGGAGATGCTGACAGACTGGATACTTAAGAGTGGAAATAAAGTTAACAATAGGGCATTTCTTACTAGACAAAAAAAGAACCAAGTTTAGCTCTCTTTTGCTACTTTTGCATTGTGAAATGTAGCTGTTAGACTTACTCTGGTTGTGTAGGTGCCCTCAGCATCATCTTCCAGCACACGTGACAATCCAAAGTCAGACACTTTACACTCCAGGTTGCTGTTGACCAGAATGTTTCTTGCTGCCAGGTCACGGTGGACATAGTTCATGTCAGAGAGGTATTTCATGCCAGCAGCTATTCCACGCAGCATTCCCACAAGCTGGTACGGGGGAATCTCGCCATCACGGCCCTAAAATAAACACAAAAAAATTGTGATTTTATTGTTTTTTCTTTGTCATTCTTGTTTTTACTGGGGAAATGTAGAGGGATAAAACAAAAAGTGGAAAGAGCCGGATGCACCTACCTTCAGGTATGTGTCGAGAGCTCCGTTCTCCATGTATTCAGTCACTATCATGGCATGCTTAACTGAGAATATAAACAAAAATATGTTTAGTGGAGGAAATGAGTACAAGAAGTTAACAGATATGTCGGCTTTTGAGAACATTGACTCACATTTGGTGATAACTCCCTCCAGGTGGATGATATTTGGGTGTGAGAATTGACCCATGATGGTGGCCTCACTCAAGAAGTCCTGCCTCTGTTTCTCCGAGTAGCCCGGCTTCAGGGTCTTGATTGCTACAGGCACCTCGCCTCTCCCAGGAATCTTCATTACACCCCGAAACACTTCCCCAAACTCTCCTGATTGGCAGTCAAACAGCAGGTGGAAATGTTAGAAAGTCTGATCTGACACTTCATGAAATTAAAGGAATGAAGGAGGTGATTTGAAAACACCTACTCACCTACACCGATGACTTTTTGTTTGCAGATCACACTGGGGTCAATTTCTGTAACAAACTTGTGGATGGCAATATTAGGGTCCTCATAGGTATGTGGATCAATGTACGTCTTGAGAGGTTTAAGTTGATCTGGGGAGAAGATCATAATCAAAAAATAAGCTTACAGTTTCAATAGTCAACCTACTTTCTGACTCTTACTGCAGCTGTGCTTTGCTAACCTGTTGAAAAGTAGGGATCCTCGGGTCCTCCTCGGCTACGAGGGTTCAGTCTCCTGAGAGGAAAACAAGATTAATCACCAGAGGGCTAGGCAGAATACAGAGTGGCTTTTTTAACAATTGCAGGTCAGCTTGAGCTGACAAAGACAAAGGGTGTATTCAATAGCAGCACCAGCTATTACTCATAACCTCTCCCTGAGCTGTCACACCAGAGTATCCTCCATTTACTTGAACTTGTGGCACATAATCACACAGTTTGCAGGTCTGTAGATAATATTTATCTGAATGACACACACATTGACTGTGGATATGAAGTGTACAGTTACCAACCGTTTACGCAGCAGCAGGCCAGCCACCACAACAAGAAGAATAACCGCTACTCCGAATACAGCTACCATCACCATGGTGGGCTTGTTCCCAAACTGAGGCTCAGCTGTATAAATGACAGAAATACAGACATTTATCAACTCAAGTATGTAAAATATGAGCATGTATAGAAAGACGTTTGAGAAACTGTTTTGGCTACTGCACATTTTAAGGCTGCTGGTACCTAATGGAGTTGTAATAAACTCATGCTCGGCACTGTAGCTGCCAGGGTTGCCTTCAGGGCCCAGAGCCTGCACCCTGAACGTGTAAGTAGTGGCTGGGATGAGACCATCAATCTGCACACTGCTTTTGTCCAAAATTAGGACTTTGTAGGTGGTCACATCACGCTCAGTACTGTCATCCTACAAATAAAAAAGAAAGAAAGAAAAAGGAAAATGGATTAGAATTTGAAATGCACAAACAGTCTTGATTTTGAAGAAAGGAGGCAAAAGAAAAAAAAAAGCCCAAAGCTCTCCATCGTACTTTTCTGCGGTACATAAGCTCATAGCGATGATTGATGTGGGCTGGAGGTCGGCGAGACGGAGTCCAGGACAGAGACAGACTGGTGGGGCTGCGATCATCCAGATGGATCACCGTCACCTTGGGGGGATCTAACGGTTGGCGAGACAGAAAGCAAAATAATGGTTAGTGACTAATCATAGTCTTTGGAAAGGACATGTGGAGATGAAAGCCTCTGGGATTCAGTGGGTCAGACTGAAGTCCTCTCTCTGGAGTGAGTCTGTCTTTTGCAAAACCCTTTAATTTATAACTCCGATATTACATGAAAATAGTTCCAAAGTTTGTCACTCTTTTAACTCTAATCTTCAGTTTAGGAACCTGGATACCCCTGCTCTCAGAAGATATATGGAAGATGACTTTATGGGAATAGGTCATTAACATTACATAATATGTCACATTGCAGTGTTTACCATACAACAGTGGTTGCCACACGTACAGCCCCAAAACAATAATCATATAAAACCAATGTTCAAAAAAAGAAAAGCTCACCTGTGTAGTCCAGAGCAGTGGTGATGGTTGCAGTGGACCTCTCAGCACTGAACTGCGACACGCCACTGTGAGCCTCTACAGTAAACGTATAGTTGAGATGAGAGTCCAGGTCACTAACAACAACTGTGGGGTCCTGCAGGTCTGTAGGTCCTGGCTCAAAATGGATCTCGCCGCAGGGGATGCAAGAGGCCTCGTCACAGAGTTTGCACACCACACTGTACGTGAGGTCACTGCGACCCCCAGTCACCAGTGGTTGGCTCCAGAACAGCTGCAACCTGCCCTCCCCCAGCAGAGTCATGGAAGTAAGGTCACGAGGGGCACTAGGTGGAGCTAGGGAAATAAATAAATGACATAGAACAGTCAGAAAAATACTTGAAAATACTTCCAATGAGATAAAAGTAATTTTTTTGGACATGAGTCTGGGTCTTACCAGAGCAGGCTAATGTAGGAGGGTCTGAAGTAGCACGGAAGAAACCTTCTTCACACAGACATTCACTGGCTCCAGCAGCAGAGGGCTTGGTGTTATCCGGACAAACCTGACAGAAGTCGTTCGATACAGATGGCTTGAAGTACCCTGGTTTGCATGCTGTGTGTGTGAGAGAAGGGGAGAAGGTGTGTGTTAGTTTAAACATGACATATGAAACAGACAAACACAGGAAGGAATGACTGATCAAAATGCAAACAATAAGGCTCTCTCTGTGTTACCAGCCCTTTCCACCCGACAGGAAGCATTTGTTGTGAGTAACCCATAATAACAGAGTCTTTGTACCCAGAGGAATGAATAGGGATTTCCCTGACGATCTGCCTTCACTCGCCTGTTTCGCCTTGAGGCCTAATCTCAGGTCGCACTGCCAGTGTCAACCGGATGACAGCATTAAATCCATCAGGTGATCTGATCTTCCCTTCCCCTGTGAACCCCTGGCTCATATTCTCTGGCAGTTAACATTTACGTTCTTGCCAAAGGAAATGGCACATTGGACACTGGTGCAATGCTGTAATGGGCATTTCGCCACATAAATAAACAGCCTTCCAGGGCATGAGAGGTTAACGAACATGCAGACAGGACAAAAATCAGAGCGCAGGGTTAGAACTGCAACTCCATCTGAGGCTGATGTTTCCTCCCTTTCTTCCTTCCTTCCGCTAACCCCTGACATCTGTCACAAATTACAGCGAGCCATTCTGAATCAGGAAAGAGGAAGAGCTGGACAGGAATAGGATTTTTTGCTCTTTTATGGATACAGATGCACATATTTTCTAACTGAGGTAAGGCCTCAGAGCACTGTTAGAAAAATAGAATTTATCCTATGAAAGAGCTCCTCTCTCTGGTTTGATTCTGCAGTCTCCCTGTGGTGCAGTCTTTCATCTGGCCCCTGTACTGGTGGTAAAAGAAGAAAAACTGAGTGAACCCTGGATTGAAGATGCCAAAGCAGAAGGACCTTTGCACCCCCCAACTACTGTTGCATTGGAGGAGAAGGTGCGGGCTGAGATTGAGTAGGAGGGATAGAGATGAATGGATAGAAGATGGGGGATGGGGTAAAGGTCTGGAGCACCAACAGAAGTTCTCTCTGGGGAGTCACTTGGCAGCAGTGGGGGTGTAGCTGAGGGGCTTTTTTTTCCCCCCTCCGCATAAGAAAAGGAGACCAGCCCATTTTATCTTGAGCTGGAGCAGCAGGACCTTTGTCACGTACCAAAGAAACCCCAGCCCCATTCATCTATTGTCTCTGAAATTGGACAGAGTGGTGCTATAAATATGTTGTATTCCTCATTATATAGCTCACAAATAGCAACATGTGTGCCGTGCAAAAATACAAACATCATTAATGCAAACTTTCGGATTCTCACGTCAGAACTTCAGCATTTCGGTTTTGGCTTAAAAACATTGTTTTGGTCATGTTTAAAAAGGCTAGTTTAGGAAAACATAAAACTTTTGCCCAACTTTTGTCTTCACTTGTTGATGGAAAATGTGCTTCCAATTGTTCCAGGTTCTCTTTGACTGCTATGCATGTGAAAAGGACTTATGTTCCGCACTGATGCATCTGTTAATTGAATCTGTTTTTCACTCTTTGTGCCGGCCCATTGTTCTAATGAGTGGGAACACGGATTAGGGAGCTCGTTGCGTGTGTTAACAACCGGATGAAAGAGCAAAAAGGAGCCAAAGAGGAGCATGTCATTGGCTAACAGCTGTCCTGTTGCTCTACTAATCCTTTTGACC
The DNA here is from genome assembly GCA_015107715.1 of Tylochromis polylepis. Taxonomy (NCBI): domain Eukaryota; kingdom Metazoa; phylum Chordata; class Actinopteri; order Cichliformes; family Cichlidae; genus Tylochromis; species Tylochromis polylepis. Next base: position 42,038 of record VVHJ01024899.1, read on the forward strand.
AAATTACACTCCACACCTAACTAAGCAGCCACGAAGCTAACATCCCTCACACACCAACTGTCGACGCGCTCCCCACCCTCTGACTCAAAACACGGGCAACCTGCTTATTTGTGTCAGTCAGCATTCCTCCTCATCTCACTTTACTTCGCTTTCCCATAGCAGTTGGGCTCTTCGAGGCCACTTTGAGGCCTCTTAGGATATCATTTTCTCTGGTTATCACAAAAAACTGGAATAAGGCTTTGTTTTTTGTTTGTTTTTTTCACATTAGAAGAAGCTACAGCATTGTTTATTTATACAAAGAAACTTGAACAATTATTGCAGTCATAAAGATTTCCTGCCTTCTTGTGCCAACGTTTCAGGTGCTTGGCTCAGAGTATGAAACAAAGGCTGAATCATTCCTGCAACTCTCTAATCTATGTATAATATTCATGCTTTGAAGAACTCCCAGTCAGTTATTTGTTTCATTAATATAGTGTCACAAAATAGTGGAAAATCTGTCACAGCTATTAAATGTCTTTGTTTGTATTACCAGGAGACCAAAATCCAAAGATTTTCAGTCAAAAGATTATTTTTTGATGGATGACTATTTTAATGACTGTTTAATTCTGTCACCTGGTATGACTAATATGCGCTCTTCTTGGAAAAGACTCAAAATGAAACCAATCTCTGCCAGGCAAGGTGGCTCAGACCATCAGGAATCATAAACCGCAGCCTGACTCTGGCTAACCTATAACAGGCGTGTCAACCTCTTCCCTGTAATCTGTGGTTCCTGTCACCTTAGCAACTTGCTCAAAACAAACGCCTGTGAGGAGAAGACATACCACTCAGGTAGTCATTCTGACACATTCACATTCACCCGGCCCTTCCTGTAGTCAGTCACTTCTGTAGGTGACGCCAAGATAAAAGAATTCCTTTCAGAAATCCCCACAGCATACCGTGCCCTTCCTCCTTCCTCTTCTCTCTGCAGCCTCTCTCCTCCCACGTTTCCTCCAGACAGTCCAGTGCACCACACCCCAGAATGCCAACGCACAGGCCAACTTCTGCATGACCAGCATGAGCACAAACACTATGAACCGCACAGCTGTGTGTTTTTGTACTGACTTTACGCACACGCTGTCTTCCTCTGAGTTGGTACATACCACAAACTTTTTGCACACTTTTCCTGGGCTTGGTTGAATTGGCAACACCTGTTTAGGTTTAAAATGATGAAGGTTTATTTTTTTTTTTAACATTTAAATGATTAAAAACTATGTATATCCACTGAAAGGAAATATAATTGTAATGCAAGCTATTTTTTTGTTTTGTTTTTTTAATTAGTAATAAATTATTTTTTGCCAACAAATCATCCAGGTAAGTAAATCCCAAAAGGTTGATTCTGTTCATCTGGATGTAGCGTTTTCAGTGGGAGAAACTTCTTCAGTCTCTACTGAAGTCACTTGGATGAGTGACGAAACATTACGTCCAGATGAACAGAATCAACCTTTTGGAAAAAATCAGTTATGTTTTAAGTTTCCATTCTTAGTTGCATTTAACACCTTCCAGTATAGACACATAACACAATCAAAGTCCACAGGAAACTGGGACACAGCTTTTTTTACTGTACACTATCACCTAAAGCCTCGGAGCTATCCATAAACTAGTGTCTCAGCCCAGCCCCATTCCTGAGACCTGAGTGGAAGGCAGGGGAAATAATGTGCCATTAGCAAATAAGGACAATAAAGATGAGGCATCAGTGGGAAAGTAACGAAATGTGATATGGAGAAATCTTTGATCGCCTTAGAAGCTTAACAAAACAGGTTTGGATATCCGTTTCTTCCGTTTTTTTCCCATGCCCAGCCCTGCCTGCTGTACCTTACCTACAGTACGATATGGAGAGTTTTTGCACAAGACTTCCAAACAAAGAAAGACACAATTCACATTCTCATGCACTCATTATTTCCACCATGACAAGTAAGAGGTTGAGGGTGTTTCATTTGCTGCAACTCACAGAAAAACATAAACACGTCTCAGACGAGCATGTTGCACATTTCTGGCAGTGCTTACCTTGGCAGGAGTCTCCTGTGGCTTCGTAGCCTGCGAGACATTGGCATTGAACCATGGGAACCACCCATTTACCCTCAGCTGTGCAGTAGATGCGCGGGGTGGCCTGGCTGATGGCATTCTCTACGCAGGCTCCCTCAACCTCCCTGAGAGCATCTGCCACTGTCTCTGGGAAAACTGCCAAGCTCTGCACGGTGGATGGGCATGTCTTGTAGTAGACTCTGACAGAGAGCAGTGCCACACAAGCGCCCACGTCCTGAAAACCCAGGTAGAAGCCTTTCTTTGACAGCGGCCCCACAGTCTTCGTCTCTGTGTTCACCTTTAGCACCCGGCCCTGAGTGACCTCGTCGGGAGCAATGGTGGCCACTTTGCGGAACTGTCCTTTACGGAAGTTCGTTCCCACATCAGCATCAGCCTCTGAGATGAAAAGGTTGAAGGTTTCTTTGCAGGCAACAGACGCACCACCAAAAGTGTTGCAGTCTCGCACAACAAAACTGAGCTCCACAGAGACACGGCTTGTCCCCGGGCGCCGCTGAATAAATGTCGTGCGCAGCCAGTTATCCTGTTCTGTAGATTCTATGCTGCAAACACTGTAAGTGTAGAAAAGTGTGCCATTCACCACTGTCTGGACGATCTCCCACTGCAGAACAGAAGAAGATAAAGAGACAGCAAAAGGGATCAGTGTAAGGGGGTAAAGTCGCTGTTTTCCACGCATAATGATGAAAGGAGAAAAAGCATCTTTTCAGGAAGTTAGTAGAAGCTTTGTTCTTTCCAAAAAAACACACTTTCATTGATGAGACACCTCTTCTTTCATGCTTACTGAGAAGCTTGTAAAAGTGCACAAGTAAGCTGAAGCTTTTTTTCCACGCTTAAGAATTATTGGCCTGGACATGAGCTGCGCTCACGACGTGTGTGGTTTTCCACTAACGCACAAGCCTGCATGTGTGTGAGACATAAATCCTGCAAACACTACAGTAGAACACCAACTAACATTTACAGCAGCTAAATGAGCTTTATGAGCAGAGTCCTGCTTAAGGCATGGCAGCAAAATTGGCAGCTATTAAGAGTTTTTTAAGAGAGAGAAGCAGAGAGATTAAAAGCCTAGATTAACCATTAAAATTTAACACCTCATATGTTAGCAGTTGGGAATGGGTTTCAGGAAATAAATCAATTCTCCAACTTAGAGGACTTTAGGAGCAGTTGGAAAAAAAGAGGTGGCAAATGTTTGGTGAAAGTTAATTTGTGGCAGTACATTAGAAGAGCACTTTAGAACTGCTATAGGTACCCTCACTGATTCCCTTAAATTTTAAGTCAAACTTTTAGGCATTTAGTTCTTATTACTGAGGATGTCTGGCTAGTTAGAAGACAAACTGTTGAAGACGAGAAGCCATCCCTGGTACAAATTAAAAGTAAACTTTTTAAGCGTGAGAAAGTTTCACGGCAACCGTCAACTTTAATAGACAACGGGAAATCCTATCCAACACAGCGACAATCCTCAGATCTTTGAGAAGAAACGTAGGCCACACAGTGGGACCGGCCATGTCCTGTTGCTTTTTTTAGACAGAAAGCCACTGAACTATAGATAGGCAGCAATGATGGTTCTGCACATATGGACCACACTTTTTGTGTTTTCTTTTAGTCATCTCTTCATATTGTACACATTATCTTGTTTCTGTCATCTCTAAATTCAGAAAGGAATCATGAGCAGGAGGGGAAAAAAATCCTCTTAAAATTTGGTTTTATGGTTTGGGCTTGGAGTGAAAAACAATCTGCTGTTATTGTGTAAAACTGTCTTTGGTACAGTAAATTTAAATGTAGGTTGAGCCTTGACATTTTAACTGCATTCATAAGTTCTTTATGAAAGGGTAGCGTTAACACAAGACTAAGCTGAGCTGTGCCAAACCTCATCTAGCTGCCACTCATTCCATCGCTCCCAGAGAGCTTTTTTAGTGGACTGAATGAGCAGAGAGAGTGAGAGAAGGAGAGGCTTCTGTTATTGTTACGAAGCGGGATTCAAATTCTTGAAGGGAAACTTGTGTACTTAATGTTCTGTGCAGCGAAAGGCAGCTTCGATCCATGAACCTGCAGTCTTAAAAATTCCTGCTGAGGTATAAATACTCACTCCGTTCTCATATGGCGATGTCAACCATCCCAACTCTGATCCCGAAGCTCTCATATCCAGCAATACTTCTGCAGGAAGAAACAAGAATAAATTGTTACAACAGGGACATAATCAACTGATATTAAGATAGACACAATAAAACAAAATTTTAAAAAAGCACAGCTATATAATTTTACCAACTTAATTCCCAGCTGGAAAAGACAACTGCATGTCTTTATATTAGTTATTGGCTTTGTGCTTTTATTTTTGCATATACAGTGACATTGTCTGCATTTATCTCTGGGGGCCAGCAGCTTCATGGGGGGCACATGCCATGCTTTCTGACGTTTTAATCCAGCATATCGGCTTGATTCAAGACTTCATTGACCGTATCCTCCAGGTCCAGGATTCAGGGCTAATAATGCCTGTGAAATGCGTGGGCAGTTGAATTGCCATGACGAGAGGAATACATATATCTGCAGCACAAGTGAATCAAAAAGTCCAACAGGTGCCCCTTAGCCCCGAGGTTTAGCGGTATCACTAATAAGTATTTATATTATTTTTTAATTAAAAAATAAGTCTTATAATAGAAAAGTAATAATAGATTTGAAAAATTTATATATTTGTTTCGAGAACCGTATAGCGAATAGACATCTAAAAGACACCTCTCTTGATTTTAAACAACTGGCTGACAAAGAAAATTAAAATGAAAAAATTTAATTATTTTTTTTAAAATGAAGAATAAAAACTTGATAAGGACAAAAATAAAATGTTAACTCAAAAACAAAACTCAAAGAGTTCAAATTCCAGCCGAATGGTTCACGGGATGTGAAAAAGCCGAGCTAAACGTTAATCTCTTATACATCTAGTTTAAAAGAAAAAGTAACTTACGTTCTTTCGACTGGAGGCTGAGGAATACTCGGTTAATAAATAAAAACAAGAATAAATTGAGTCCACGCAGCTCCATGGCTCCATAAAACTTTTAAAAGTCCCGTTCGTGTATCCCACAGTGTCTCTCTCTCTCTCTCTCTCCGTCCACCCTTCTGCCTTCACTTCTCAGAATTCCTCACTCTACCGGCTGAGCACGAGTCCTCCAGCCCTCGAGCCCATTGAGAAACAGGTGGCGTCATCGCCCCGCCCCCTTGTCCTTTGGAATGTGGAAGTCTTCCATATTTGGCGTTCGGGGCCAGGCGTCTGAAGCACCTGTTTCATTGAGAAGGAGAGATTCTCCTTCTTCTACTATTACTCCTTCTTCTTCTTTAAATATTGTTTTAATCAGTATAATCTTTATAGTTTATATCTCTCAGTTTCAGTCAGCGTTAAAGCCGGGTAAATGCACACATTTACTTATTATTATTGATCATATATTAGTAAAGTAGAAACATAAATATTAATATGCAAACACACAGGCTAACAATGCCAATTATCCTACAACTCAGCGTCTGTTCCTATTGTTACACTTTTACACCCATAATCCCGGCAGCCTCTTGATGTTTATGCTTCAATAGCCTACAAATGCCAATTATTTATTTTTAAATGATATTTCTATTACTATAATATTGACTGTACATTGGATTTTTATAGGGTTTTTTCATAATGAATAAGTTGTTCAAATTAAAAATGATACTAAAGTAAAATAAAAAAAATTATAAGACCGATACTGTGCAAAACAGTAGTGCAAATGATATTTTATTATGTTTCACCAATGTCAACAAATGGGTCTACCCAAATTTAAGACAAATTAAATTTACATCTGATTTTCAAATCCCATCTCAAACATATTGTGTTAGAGTTATATCAATAAAAGTGTCTTTTAAATTACTTACTACAGGGAGAATTAATGCATTTTTATCTACTCCTAATTATACTAAAGTTGCCACGCTTTAAGCAAATTTTAACAAAGAATTCAATTCAATTTATTTATACGGCGCCAAATCACAATAACAGTCGCCTCAAGGCGCTTTATATTGTAAGGTAGACCCTACAATAATACATACAGAGAAGGAAGACAGGATAAAAGACATGCTGTGGAAGAGAGCCAGAGATTAATAACAAGTATGATTCAGTGCAAAGAGGTCTATTAACACATAGTGAGTGAGAAAGGTGACTGAAGAAGAAATACATGTAAAATTAGCTTTAATTTGTTTTGTTTTGGGTTTTGTTTTATTTATTTTTTTCAAAATTTGCATTCAGCTCTTTTTATTTCTTTCCATCTGTTGCTAATGTAGCTTTAGAGTTTTGCACATGATATGGGAATTCAGCCAAAGATTAAGCATCAACCTATGTACATAAACAACTAATTATTTTTTCATTCTTTTCTTTCTTGCTGTATTTGATGTTCAATCTTGTCTAAAACAAAATACTAATAATATATAGCCAATGTTTTATTATGTTCTGGAATTTTTTTTGTCATTAATTGCAAATGTTTCCATTAAATGTCAATAATACACTACAAATGTATTTGGCCTTTTTAAAAGTGAGTTTAAGTTGACCATCTTCCAAGTAATTGCCTGAGTCCTTCTCCACATCCCATCCAGGGCTTGCCTTTCCCACGACTTGTAAAGGAGGGGTCAAGTAGGGGGGTGGTCTGGTATGAATATATGACTACTAATGAGACAGTCCTCATAAAGAACCTTACAATTTGGATATGAATATGCGACCACAAAGAAGATCTAACAATAACATCACCTAGCAACTCTTAACTGGAGGAATTTCAGAGTCAAGTCTGCTCTGTGAAGCAGCATGTACTTGGAGAGAAGAGCCCCTCAAGCTTAGAGCCATACACAGCCAACGGTCCTTTAAAAAAAACTCAGCTGAAGAGTCGGACAATGTCTTGTCCAACGCTACCGTACACGGCCATTAATCGTACAACAGACAAAATGAAAGATACCACTGAAAGAAATAGATTAACAAGTTAAGTGCGGGTTGAGTTATGACTCTCTGACCTTCAAACCACCCTCACTTCAATTGCTTATAAATCTAATTGTATTTTGGGCTGATAAAGGTAATTCTTTTAGGCTATTTTCTTCTATTAGCAAAAGAAGAAAACAGACCACTTCTGTATAAAATCATGAGCAACAATTAACAGTGAACTTTTTTTTTAATGTATTCTAAATGTCACTCTGTTTGGTTTCTCTCCATCTGCAATTTGTTAATGACTCCCCAAATACTTTCTTCATGTCAGCCACTCAACGCAAGAGAACTTTAGTTTCACAACTCTCTTGAAGAAAAACAAAAAATTTGGTCTGGTTTCCAGACTCAAAGAGCCAACATCATGCTTTAAGATCCACAAGATCCCTCATTTTCAAATCCTCCAACACTCTGTTGAGGGTGAACTGCCACTTGAAGCCAACTTCAATCTCAAAAACTCAAGCAGACCTTTTCCTCCTCTCTTTACTGATTTTGATACACACTGAGGTACACTTAGGTGTTATTTTCAAGTGTGTTAACGCTTAGACTGTGAGAAGTGGTCTCTTGTCAACCAGTTCTCAAAGGTGTCAGAGGTTAATACCCTCTCTAATACAAAAGCATGCAAATGCTTTCTTTACAATACAGGCTTCTTTTTAGCCACGTAACAGAGCATGTGTCCTTCTGGAGAGTGGACTGCCACCTCAGATCGCTCAACCCTCTGGGTGCTCAAACACCCTCCCATCACACATCCCGGGCTTCTGAGGGTGATGACAACACAAAAGTACTTCACACTGGGGGCTGGGCCTGCATTTTGTGGGTCAGTGAACAACGGTCGTGGCAGCAACACCATGTCATTCAAACCTGGCTCCCCCATACCCCAGCTTTCCTTACACTTTTTGTCGTATCAGCAAACAGAGAGGTGGAACACTATTGAAAGTACTTGGGTGTTTTTGTGTAGCACTAACATGAAATGCACCACACTCTCAGTGAGAGCTCCCAAAACCCTTGTTACGAAATTATGGATTCACACGTTTATGCATGCATTTTTATGTCTATCACCTAACAGTGAAGGAAGCACTCTAATTATTTACTTAACTAAAGTAGCAGTCACTGGAAAAGAAAGTTTTCACGGGACTCTATGCAATCCTGTGAAAAACTAAGCACATCCTTACTGCTTCCATAGGAATTAAGAGGGTAAGTAGTAGCAAAGTGCTGCTGATAAAATGCATTTGATTAACTCAAGTCTGGGCAGTTTTCTGGAGCATTGAGGTGTGTTAACACAATGCCACAATCTTTCAAAAAGTGGACATCCCAGCAAACTCACTGAAGCACTAAGCAATGCTAAGAGAAATTGCAAAACACCCAAGAGCCACTTCTTGTTAACATGCTAAATGTATCTTTCATGACAGTATATTTAGAAAAAGACTGAACAAATATGGCTTGTTGGGAAATGTTGCCAAGAGAAAGCCTCTTCTCTTTGTCTAAAAGCTTTGCAAAGTTGCATCTGAACAAACTGCAAGACTTCTGGCTATCTGGCTATAATGCACAATGCCAAGTTGGAGAAAATCAAACAAAGCATATCAGTGCAAACACCTCAAACCAGCCATCAAACACAGCAGTGAACGGATAAGAATTTGGGCTTGTTTTGCGGTCACAGAACCTGGGCACATTGCAGTCATTGAGTTGACCATGAACTCCTCTGTATAGAAAAGTATTCTAGAGTCAAATATGAGGCCATTTGTCTGTCAGCTAAAGCTTGGCCAAAACTGGATCATGCAACGTGACAATAATCTCAACCACAGCAGCAAATCTACAGCTGAATGTCTGAAAAAGAAAAGAATCAAGGTGCTGTGATGGCCCAGTGAAGGTCCAGACATCAACCTAAAGAGACCTGTGCATAAATAAATGCTCACAAACTGAAACAAGAGAGAGTGATAAAATCATACTGAAAGTGATTGCTTCAGTATGTGGTTCTACAAGCTAATCTTGGGTGAGTCCTGTGAAAAATCACTTTTTCTTTTACATAACTGTAAATACTTAATAATGACCAACAATATGAAGTTACATAAGAAAGACCATTGTCAGTTTTACGTGATTAAATTACTGTTTTGTTTACTTTATTTGCAAGCTGTAGTATTCCACTGGGTAGTTTAATTTAAAACAACTCATCATTATTATTTCTTGTGTGTTTGTTGTATTTTTTGGTCTTTATTCATTTTATGACAGAACAGTAAAGCAGACAGAGAGGGACAGAGAACAGTGGAAATGACATGCAGGAAATGGCCTGGGCCGGAACTGAACCCAGAGCCCTGCCGTAGCCTTTTGGCATATGGGTCACCCTCTGGACTTCACTGATCTGTACTAGCGCCCAAGTATTTAAATCTCAATTTGAAGTTTAACTAATTACTGTTTCTGTAAAGTAAATACCAAATAATATAAGTGCAGTGAAGTAGAAATACAAAGCAGCATAAAATGGAAAAATTAAGGTGTGTGCATTTACAAAATTTGTATTCATTTTCTGCATTATTATAGTCAAAATAACTGGCTTCAAATGGAACCAGTAGTTTACTTAAACATGTGGGTTACAGTTTCAGTGAAACTGCTGCTTTTTTTAAGAGGCTGATAAGATGACTAAATCTGAAACACAGGAAAATCCCTCCTGTTTCAGTGTCCAGTTTATGAGAGACATGTTTGAGGTAATCATGCTGCCTTCAAAAGGGTTTCTGTGAGCCTGAAATCCTTTAACTTATCTGATGGAAGAAAAATTGCACAATGCATGCGTTGTGTTTCACAGCTTGAAAAGAACATAAAACAAAAATCATGTACGAACAAATACAGGCGCTATCTCAGCTCCGCACAAGAGCGCAAAGTATGCATCTCTCCACACAAGCAAGAAGCAGGATATCACCGAAAACTAGATAAAAACCTTTTTTTAAAAAACAAACAAACACCCATTTATCTGTCTTACAAACAGTGAATGGATGCTATGGAAATGTCTTTATGCTGTGCATTTTTTTCCCCCCGATGTCCTCATTCATTTCCTTTTTAAAGCTCCACATGCCACCACTGGAAACACTGCCTCTCTGAACTGGAATTTGGGGCGGGTGTCTGATGTGTCTGTGCACTACTTTATGTGCAACGTAGCACTTGGAAACGAAAGGAAAGAACATGCTCAGACAAGTTTTGCAATTTGAAGAAAAGAAATGTGAGAATGTGGTTAAAACACAGGAGCATTACTCATACATACATAGGTTAAGTCTCCTTGTGACTTCGCCCCAATCAGTCAGCACTGCCTGCTTCAAAGAGCAGCTGCAGAAAAATTAACACAGAATACGGGCATATTTTTTACAAGAACAGAAAGTAATACAGTTTGACATGTTTTGTCTCACCTTTGAAATATAAAACTGGCTGTAATTATCTTTACCTTTAAAACTAAACATCAAATAACAAGCCTTAACCAACTTTAAAATTACTCGCCGGAACAACCAGTCATTTAAAAAAAAAAAAAAGCCTTTGTTCATTGCTCAGTATTAAGTTTCCTTATTAGCATGTAACAGGTTGTGTATTAGGATTTCTCCCAGACTGCGGCTGCTTTAATCCTACATGTCTGAGAGTGAGTGGGGGGATGAGAGCATGACTGAGAGTGAAATCTCCTTCAGTAAAGACCCGTGTTAAATGTAATGGGAGTTGGCAAGGGGGCCTAATAAAGATGACGGCACGCATTCATATGCATCAGTTTGTGTGCTCAGCTTGACAAAGTCTGCCCCGCAGGCTTAACAAAGGGGAGGAAGGAAGCCAGGGGCTGTGGGGAATGTCTGGGGGTGTGGGGTGACAACACACACACGCACACACACACACACACACACGCACACACACACACACTCACGGTGGCCCTCCAGCTTGCGTCCTGTGGCCTCACAAGCCGAGGTTATAGCTGTGACAGCTGGGCTAGCACACTCTGCATGGGCTCTTTTTCTTTTGCAACACACTCCCCTCCCCTTCCCTCCGCACACACACAGTCTGTGACACACACAAACACAGGATGCTCCATCCTGTTGACTATTTACACTTCACAGTAGCCAGCCAACTTGGGAGGTTTGATTGCTGGCATTACAGCTGTTTGTAAGGTAGTAGTGAGGTTAGTTGGTTTGTGTGTGCCTCCTGTTGTTGTCATAATTGTAGGTTTAGGTGGTTCTTTTATTATTATTTTTTTTCCTTTTCTGTAAGCCCTGTTATGTTATTAACTACTAGCTTAATAACACGTTAAAGTCTAAAAGCTGAGGTTGAAAATCATTCCACAACCTTGGGAAAAGTAGTTTGGGAAGATTTTGTGCTGAAAAGCTCCAAAATGCCTACTGAACATCTGCTGAAGGATGCTGTGGTGAGATTGTTTTAACAAGTTCTTTGCCTAGAAGTGTTAAAATCCATGCAATACAAACACTTCCAGCTAGGTTAGAAAGTAAGATTTTAAGTCTGATTCTGAGAGGTTGAGAAGTTAACTAGCTGTTAACTCACACACACATGACCCCGCTGAGTCAAAGGTGCTGAAACAACCACATCTGTTTAGCAAAAATACAAGGGAGGACCAGAAAGGACTACTGGCAGTGTGGTCCACAACAATCAGATCATTATTCAGCCAAAAGGACACCTGCTTTGTCTGAGGTAGGCTTGATGACACAAGACAGCTGAATAATGCAGTGAATGCCATCCAGTTAAAATCTCTTAATTAAATTATTCTATTTTTCTATAACTGCAGATGAAGGGTAGATTATTGACACCGTGTTATTTTTAAGTCTGAGATGAAGTATTTTGAGTTTTCAGAGGGTGAAGGGGAGGAGAAACAGCTATATCGCTCAGACACCAACAGGGGTCCCCCTTGTTTCAGCAATACCCTGTAGAGTGCATCTGCCACCAAGTCATGAGCAACAGACAGGGACTGAAAACAGCTGATAAAAGTCTCATAAAACATGGTGAGATATTCATCCTCATGCACTCAGCTCTTGACCCTGAACTGTGGATTCTTTATAAAAATCAATATAAGTGCAATAGTGCAATGAAGGTAAGCTGTTCCACTTCAGCAGTAACAAAGTGTTTTAGCTGTTTTAATGATTTTTAGCAATCTATCTAACCAACAATAAATCCAGTTCATTCAATAATTTCCCTTGTGGGATCAACAAAGGATCTTTATCTGTCTTAGTGTCAAACGGGACTGTTTCATTCAAAGAAGTGTATGATATTGCTTTAATTTATTCTTACATTAATAGCAAAATCAAGCTAAAACCAAGTAAATAAGTAAGTAGCATTAAGGACACAACTTTATACTTTGTTTTAACAGATTCAGCTTTCAGTCAAATTAGCAGCAATCAAGGTCATTTTCAGGCATGTTGTGTCCTATTTAAGACAATTTATAGTTTGCCATCGATAACAGTTTCCAAACAGTTTACAGGAAATGGGAACACACGGCTTCCCAATCAAGTCCCACCACAAGGGATAGGGGAAACATGGGTAAAGGTACAGATACAACAATGCAGAGGCCTGAGGATACTACATTTTCACCCTTGTACATCCTGTTGCCTACAGCCTATTTACCAATATATACAAGATTATTAAGAATAAAATCGCTTATTTTATATTTGGCAATATAAAATAATTTCTGTAAAATTTTAACTTCATATATCAAACACTTGTTTTTATCACACACTGAAATCTGAAACAATGTTTGAACATGAGTATCTCAAAAACAAAAAGCCTGAAATTTTCACTGGTCATTCTTACCATCAAAGTGAATTACAATCTATAATGTGAGTTTTTGGTTAGTTTAATATGGAGGAAATAAAGCCATCCTGTCCCACATTTGAGAACTCACTAATAATAAAACAGTTCATGTTGTAAACTATAATTAGTATCAATTTCTGAACGGCATATAGTTGTATTTCACAATAATGCAAAACAAAATCTGTAGAATACTTTTTAACGTGAAGGTCTTGCAAAAGTTGTACCAAAAAAATAAATATAAAAATCAGTAGTCTAATCTAAACATAACAAAACTCTGGAGTTTCCAGATGGTACTCTAATTATAACTGAGGCGTTTTTAAATTTTGTTAAATATATATGCATATTTTCCATTTTCGAGATGAAAAATATGGACTGGATGAGTCTGATAAATCAGGTTCAGTTTAAATATACTAAGAGGCTTTCATATTTAATAGTTTGTTTGTTTGTTTTGTTAGATATTTGTGTTCAATCACCGCCTCAGATTTTAAAGTGTATTATTTTAAAAGAAAAAACAATCAGTTTAAAGAACAGTTTAATTCCTACTTTGGGTCTCCAAATATAAGCTGGTTTACACAAATCAAGGTCAGAGTGGTTCTGACCGTGAGAGTCTGGTCCTTGACACTTGCCATAATGTTTTAATGCCTCCAGTGCATGACCTCCGACATCCTTGACTTCAACTCATGGGTATCAGGACACTCATTAGCAAACCATCCTTACAATAGCATTTTATGACACCGTGTCACACCCTGGCGCACATGGTAATGTTTTCAAACGGCATCATTCAAAAGAACTGCGCCGAGGAAGCTCAAAGTCTTGGAAAACATGCATCATGTTAGCAGCCTGCCTTTGGATTGAGGGGTGTCACGTGACTGGTACAGGAAGCGCGCGGTAGTCTTCGCCACCGGGCAGGTTCGTCGTATCCAGTTATAACTTTTTAAAGAGTGCGTCTGTGGTGTACATTTCTGCTTTAGTTGCTTCACGTGTTTTTGTAGCGCCGACACGGCTGTACTTTTACCGGGCTTGCAGAGCCGTGTGTGTGTAGGTAGCGGAAGTGAAGTGTGACAGCTAGCAGGTGGACTCGTGGGATATATGTTGTCCACCCTTCATGTAACGTCGTGGTTGTTTTGCTTGTTGTGCCAGGAAAGCGAGCGACTGTGTGGAAAGCAGGCGGCTTCAGTACAGTTACTGTGTCTATGTACAGTTTTACAGTTTGTAGCAATGGCTCGTGGATTTCGGATCAAATCCCCGTGAACGTTACCACAGCTGGTGGCAGCTGAGCTCTGTCAGCAGCATTTATGTTTACTGGACTAGTTATTTTATTTGCTTTTTAGCCGTTTGAAATGCTCAAGGAAAAAAGAGGGGGATGATCTAAAACTCCTCCTGCAGGTTGCTGCTGCTGAAAGTGCTCATATGGACCGGGCAGTTTATTAAGTTGTTGTTCAGCTGCTCCTTAACCCAAATATCTAATCAGCCAATCCAATATGGCAGCCACTCCGTGCATTTAGACGTGTAGGCATGGTCAGGAGGACCTGGTGACGATCAGAATGGGGGAAGAAAAGTGATTTGAGTGAATTTGAAGGTAACATAATTGTTGTTGGTGTGAGCATTTCAGAAGCTGCTGACCTACTGAGATTTTCCTACATAGTCATCACGGGGGTTTATAGAGAATGGTTTGAAAAAGAGAAAAAAAAATCTCAGAGTGAAAATTGCTTGCTAGTACCATAGGTCTGACCAGGTGGCTTTGAGCTGATAGGAAGTAACTCTAATAACCACTTGTTACAACCAAGGTATGCAGAAGAACATCTCTGAACACACAGTACACCGAACCTTGAAACATATGGAGCTACAGCAGCAGAAGACCACACCGGGTGCCAGTCCTGTCAGCTAAAAACAGGAAACCGAGGCTACAATTTGGCCCATGTGAACTAAAATTGGTGTTCCATTAAACATGAATGAATTAAAAAAAAAAACGTGAAAGCATTGTTCCATCCTGCCTTGTATCAATACTTCGGAGGAGGGGGGGGTGTTTTCTTGGTACACTTTTTACTACCTGTGGAGTCTTGCTGACCATGTCCATGTCTTTATGACCACAGTGTACCCATCTTCTGATGACTGCAGGATAACACACCACATCTCAAAGCTCAAATCAAATAATCTCAAGCTGGTTTCCTAAACACCAATAATGAATTGTTTGTACTCAAATACCCCCACAGTCAACTCAGTGCTAGCAAGGTTATGTAATAAAGTGCCCAGTGAGTAGAGTTTCGTCAGACTTTTGTCTCTACATGCAATTTAGATGAAAGTTAGACCACATTTCAATAAGTCCAGCTATATTTTAGAGCTCCAAAGATTTCTTGAGGTGGCATTTGGTGTTTGCATTGCATTTTGTGACTAAAATTACTTATTGGTAATCTAGGATGGATGAGTAGGTTCTATAGTTTCTAATATCCATTAGTGAGCAGTTTAATTATCTCTGGAGTTTCTTCTTAAGGCTTGGTTGTGACCGATCTCACCACAATGACACAAATGGAACACAGGATATGTCTTCAGTGCTTTTTCCAGTCCTCATCAATACTGCTCAGTTGTCAGACAAATCTTTTATTGTGCTGATCATCAGTGGATTCTTTCTAATGCGGTTTAACTTGGCACCTGGAAAAAGCACTTGATGTCCACAGAATTTCACCAGTGCCTGGAGTGTTTTTGAATATAAGATATGGGATAGTCACTTGATCGTATGTGCACAGTAGAACAGAAGATGCAGTCTTTCTTTATTTTTCCCCTTTGAGATTTATAGAGAGTTTCATGGATAGATGAGTCAATTTGAAGCATGACTGTGGAAAGGAAGATTTTCTGTCCTGATTTAAAGAGGAAAAAAATTAAAGTAGCTTTTGACTGAGGAGGAACAAAGTGTCACATGTAGATCAGAGCTACAGAAGACCCCTAAAGAAGCAAAAAAAAAAAAAATTTTTTTAAGCTGCTGATCTGTGAGGGAGGATTACAAGAAAAAAATCTAAACAAAATACTACAGAGAAATAGTACAAACAGTTTTGAAAGAAAATAAAGCACGTGTCTTCATCTAAAAAAAAAGCTGTAGATAAAATGATGACTGCAGTACTTCTGAACAAAGTAAAACAGAAAAATCAGCTGCTGCTGAAGCAGCCTGCCTTCATGAGGGTGGCCTTTGCTGTTTGCATTGCATTGTGCAAACATGCAAGCTGCAGCAATTCCAGATGTTGCGCTCAGTCATAAAATCAGCTTCTTTCTGCTGGTGTTCAGTTCACTGTGAATAATTTTCACTCTCTGTCATAGTCACGTTTTGCGGTGAGAAAACAAAATTCAATAGATACCTTTAAGAGATTTTTCTTGTGCCTGATAGCAGTGTTTTGGATATTAATGAGTGCGGATTGTTTGCCTGTTCTCACACTGTTCCCTTCTGATTACAGTTTGTGACCCTATGTTCATTCAGCAGAGCATGGGATCCCATTTGTTCCCATTAAATGTGTTACTTGTGTCTAAGTCATGGTGATTTTGACTTACAAATCTATGCTGTTTTTTCGCACATTGTTAAAACTATAAATAGAACTGTTTAAGACTGACTCTGCTTTTGATTGATTTATTAATTAAACAGTCTTTGAATCACTGACTGCTTTAAGGATTTTAAATATTTAAGTTTTTCTTGGCTCCTAGTTTTTATTGAAGCTTCACTACTGCAACAAAAGCAACATCAGCACACAGAAACAGGCAAAACTTGAATGACTCCTCTAGTTTGTTGATTTTCAATTCAAGCATTTCTGTCTTGCTCAATAAATGTTTGCAGGTCCTTGAAAAATGATCAGTAAGTTATTTGGATTTCCCCAAAACACCAAGAACAACTCCACTCTTATACTGGAAGCTCAACGCCCCGAGCAAAGTGCAAAAGCTACGCCCCTTATCCACCAGTATCCAGTAATCATTACACTCATGACAGTATCTCTGCCTCTCAAGGGACTTCAGAAAAGCTCAGGATAGAGATTTTGCTAGGTATGTTTTTTGTTTGTTTATTGTTTTTTTTTTAGCTCTATTTATTCTTTTTTTTTTATAAATGCATATATTTACATTTACCATTGCTTACTGTTGCTTTTTAAAATGGTTGTCTGGCATATTTCTCTGATTTCTGACATGCAAGTTGATGGTTGTGTACTATATTAACTGATATGATTTAAATATTGTTTTGCACATGATATTTTGGATAGTTGATATGACCAAAGACAGACATTGCATGTATATTACATCATGAGTGGAATTGCGTTAATGTCTCTGTTAATATTTCATTTGACTTTGTAACCAGAGGAATTTAGGTGATTAGTTTTCTTTTATGAAGCGCTGAGAGCTGAAAGTTGATGAACAGAAAATCAATATTCAAATATTCTGATTAATTGTTTGTTTATGCATCAGGGTAGTAAAACTGACCATTTTGGGGGCTTTTCTTGTCAGACGGCACTCTGTATGTCACAAATACACTCACTGGCTGCTTTGTTAGTTACACCGTGGTAGCACCGGGTCAGATCCTCCATTGCCTTCAGAGCTGCCTTAATTCTTCATAGCATAGCGCCAAGGTGCTGTAAACCATCCTTGGTGATTTTTATTGCTCCAGATTTGTTGGCTGCACATCCATGATGTGAATCACCACACCCCAAAGGGGCTCTGCTGGATGAAGATCTGGTGACTGTGGAATTAATTGTCATTGTTCAAGAAACCAGTTAGGTATGATTTGAGCTTTTTGACATAGCACATTAACCTGTTGGAAATAGCCATGAGAAGATGGGTACAATGAGCTTGTAAAAGGATGAACATGGTCAGCAACAATATTCAGGTAGGCTAGGGTGTTTTAAAACATGCTTGGTAGAAAGTGTGCCAAGAAAATATTCCCCACGGTGGCTGACACTGTGTGTCACAGCTGACTTGAGAAGAATAATAAAAGGATGTGAGGCAGCATACACCCACGACAGGTTGCAGTACTGTTGCAGGGTTGTCATATAGACACAGACAACTATTCACTCGAACGATTAGCTTATGAAAACAATCTGCAAACTTTGTGTAACTTTCATATAATCTCCTAATTGCATAGTGTTCCTGAGATAAATGCCCTCCTTTCATTGCTGTGTTCACACAGGGGTTTGGACCATTAGGACCAGAGAATGTTTTTGACTGTGTTCCTGCTTCTGGTTGCGTTGTGCACCCAGGCAGGAAATAGTAAGCAGAGTGAGGAGAAGCAGAGACCTGGCCATGTGTCGGTGGTCATAGTGGGAGGCACGGGTGACCTGGCGAAGAAGTACCTGTGGCAGGGATTCTTCCAGCTGTATATCAGCCAAGTCAGTAGTGGAAACACCTTTTCTTTCTATGGCGGGGGACAGTCCCCGACTGAAAAGGGCACACCGGTGCTCTTTGAGATCCTGAAGGCAGTCTCCTGCTCAAAGGATGTTTCTCAGGAGCGCTGCGCTCTACTGAAAGACCAGTTTCTTCGGCTCGCACAGTATCGCCAGCTAAAGTCATTAGAGGACTATCAGGATCTAGCCAAGCACATTGAGCAACAGCTTCAAGAAGAGGGAATGATGGAGGCAGGTAGGCTCTTCTACCTCTCAGTACCAGCTTTTGCATATGCAGATATTGCTGAGAAGATTAATAGTAATTGCAGGCCAAAAAGTGGGGCTTGGCTGAGGGTGGTGCTTGAAAAACCTTTTGGACATGACTACAGGAGTGCTCAGGTACTGGCATCTCAACTTGGCAACTCACTGATGGAAGAAGAAATGTACAGAATTGACCACTACTTGGGGAAACAGGTATGGAAGTCGTACACAGTGCATGCCTTCCACCCTTCACTCTAAAATTAATCTGAATCCAAATCCAAACATCTTATTTTTTTCTTTTTTCAAAGGTGGTTTCAAAGATACTTCCATTTAGAATAGAAAACAAAAAATTACTTGATCCCATCTGGAACAAGCACCACATTGAGAGAGTGGAGATTGTACTGAAAGAGACTCTGGATGTTAAAGGTGATTAAAAGGTTTATGAACTCTCTTAATTACTACAGTATTTTAAGACGTGGGTAAATCATAGACAAATTTATTTAGATTGAATCATGCATTCATATCCCATCTTTGTTATTTTATCATCAAAAGGTCGGATTGCCTTCTATGACCAGTATGGGGTCATCAGGGATGTGCTACAGAACCACCTGACTGAGGTCTTGACACTGTTGACCATGAGGCTTCCCAAGAATGTGAGCAGAAGTGAGGAAGTCCTTGGAAACAAGCTGCAGATCCTTAGTTCCATGCTGCCTTTAGGAAAAAATCAAGCTGTGATTGGTCAGTACCAAACTTACAAAGCAGAAGTTCAGCAGGAGCTGAATAAGACCAAAGATCATGTCAGTCACACTCCAACATTTGCAGGCAAGTAGTGAAAGTTTTTCTTCATTCATTCTGCTGTATGTGTGCTGTATTACATCTCCTTCACTGTTTAGATGCTAATATTTACTTGTGTTTCTATGTTTTAGCTGTACAGGCACAGATTGATGACGCACAATATGAAGGCGTGCCAGTCCTTTTGATCTCAGGGAAGATGCTAGATGAGCGGGTGGGATACGCACGTATTCTTTTTAAAAATGACATCTTTTGTGTTCAAAACCACAATAATATTCACTGCAAGCCGAAGCAGATAGTTTTCTACTTTGGACATGGCAGCCTTCAATATCCAGCGATTCTTGTTAGTAAGAATTTGTTCAAGCCAGCTCTAATAGACAGTGAGTGGAAGGAAGTGATGGAGCACAAAGATGTCAACGTTTTAGGCTTGCCTATGTCAGACTACTACGTCCAGACTCCAATGGAGCAGAAGGAAGCTTATGCAGAACTTATTTCTCACATCTTTTTTGGACGGAAGAATACCTTCATTAGTACAGAGAACCTGTTGGCTTCCTGGGGCTTATGGACACCGCTGCTCAGCAGTTTAGCCAGCTCATTTCCACGCATCTACCCTGGTGGTGCTGATAATGCAGACCTGCTGGACATCCATCTGAAAGGGAAAGACATTAGCTACAACAATGAGGTGGTGATAATCAGTTCTGATCAGATGGGTGGCACATCCACAAATGGTTTCCAAGTGATGCAAGGTAAATTTCGCAGTTCTGAAATGGTGTCTGCATGGGCCGAGCAGCTTGTTGACAAGCTGGCTGCAGATATTCAGGAAGCAGCGGAGGCAGCTATCTATGAGGGTGGTGTTTTCCATCTCGCCCTCTCCGGTGGATCTACTCCCCTTGCTCTGTTTCACAGGTTGGCCGATCACCATTTCACCTTCCCCTGGAGGGACACGCATGTCTGGATGGTGGACGAGCGCTGCGTGCTGCCGACGGAACTGGAGTCCAACTTCCGCAGCTTGCATGACCATCTACTGCAACATGTGAGAATCCCATATTACAACATCCACCCCATGCCAGTGCATCTCAACCAGCGCCTATGTGTGGAGGAAGATGGAGGAGCGCTAATGTATGAGAAGCAGCTCACTAAATTGGTTAACAGCTCCAGCTTCCACTTTGTACTGCTGGGTGTTGGCTATGATGGCCACACAGCCTCTTTGTTCCCCGGTGGCAAAGTGGATGAACTTGGCGATAGTCTGGTGGCCCTCACCGAGAGCCCCTCCAAGCCACACCAGCGTATGAGCCTCACCTTTAATGTCATTAATCGAGCCCGCAAAGTTGCCCTTTTGGTGATGGGCAAAGGCAAACACGAGCTGATCACCCAGCTGAGCCGTGTGAAGGACAACCCAGACAAATGGCCTGTCACTGGTGTGAAGCCTACTAATGGTAACCTTGTTTGGTACATAGACTACGATGCACTTTTAGGATAAGAATGTAATCCCTAACGTGCAATCAGACAAATGTCTTTGGAGCTGCTTTAATTGGACTGTTGGTTGGTGAGAAAGAATATATGAACCAGCACACAGAGGGCCATATAGGAAAGGTTATTAACTACAAATCACATGTACTGAGCATAACTGCAAAACTCTTTCAGGTTTCTAATTTATTTCCCTCCGGCGAAAGGGAAATACGTTTGAGATCATAACAGTGTATGCATAGACCAAATGACTTGATCAAAATAGGACATCAATAGGACATCGTTGAAAACAGCCTCTTGTTGGTGTCCATGTGGTTGTGAGGCAGCAAAGAAGTTTGTGGTTTCTTACATTCAATGAACTGCTCTTCACTAAGACTTGACTAATGGAACTGGAGTTTTCCAGAACGTGAATGTAAGGTGTAAGTGTTTTATAATGTGACGATAACCCTGACTTTAGAGTTAAGCCTAGTTTATTGCACTGCAATAAATCCGCATCGCAGTGAGTGGACATAGTTTGCATTGTACGCTGGTGCATTGAACTGCCATTACAAGTGAAACTGAGCTGTTTATGTTGGACTTGGAGCTAATAACTCTTGATCAGTAGTTAGTTTTACAGCACTGCAGGAAGTAGATAAGAGTTCAGAAATGACCAAGTCTATACAGGTGCACTCAAAAAATATTTATGCCCAAAATGCTGACTTTAGGTAATTTGATTAATGTATATTTTCCATGCATTTGTGTTACATAATTACAATGTAAGAAATTAAATTTAATGCAATCTGGTCAAATGAAATTTACTTGATTGGTATACATTTAGTTTATACCGAGCATTAACCTTGCACCTAGCATATTTTCCTTAATGATTAATTATTTTAATAAATAAACCTTGGATTTTATATATTTTAGTTTTATTTTACTCACAATTATTTGAGTTTATGAAGGTAAAGAATCACTTTTTTAAATGTTGGAGCTATGAAAACAAGAATAACAGCATGTGTCCACTTTCATTAGCACAATAAGCAAGCTATATACAATTAGAGCCTATTACATTTTGTTAAATAGAGGAATTATACTGGTGCTAATCAATAATATGTGTTTACAGAGGATATTACTAAACATACCTGTCACACCTGTTGACAGTGCATGTCAGGCCAAAGCATAGATTATGGTGTAGATTTAATGCAGTACTATAAACAGACATAAGCAGGTGTTGTTTGTAATTTGTAATTTGTCATTAATGAAATCATTGGCCCATGTTCTTAAAAGTTTAGACCTCATGAATATTTTTTTACGTGTGTGTGAAATGCATATGAAGATTTTTGATCATTTAAGTCTAAGTGTGAGGTGAGTGGGAATCTAGTGGAATATATTAAGTTTCCTTTGCAAACTACATAGCAGAGATGATTGTTGTGTTGCTGGAAGACAATTACAGCACATAGATGAATTAGGGTTTTTCTATATGTGAAATATAACAGATCTCAGGTGAATTTAAAGATATCCAGTTTATTGTGTAATCTGCATTTATTGGTTGAATGTTTTATTCTGCTGAGTTGCAGTGACATACATAGAAAAGTACAAACATTTCTAACAAATATTCTTCAGGTGATGTAAAATGTGTGTTTTACTAAAGAAATAATCACATTCCCATACACAGATCACATTTTTCTTCTATAAATGTGACCTGGAGGTGCTTTTGAGTCAAAATGATTCCAAACAAGATTAACACTACATCATATTTTTGGTTTCTTTATTGAAGACCATCTTTAAATAAAAGCTAAATACCTCCAAGTGTTAGCAGTGGAATTGTCTTTGTGCCTCAAGATTAGCAACAAAGTAGGAAAACATTTGCTAAACACATCCTTCATCTCTTCAGCTATATTAGTCTGTTGTGAATACAGTGTTTAACAAAGTTAGCAGACCACCTGTCATTAAAAACAAGACAACAGAAATACTTTAGTACATTTGACAAAAAAGTATTTAATAGGGAAATGATAAACTGAATTTACATTTTATTTCTAAATTTGAGCCGGCACACTGAATTCTGAGAAGTCAGAAATTTATCAGTTAGTCAAATTAACATTCAGTCACTACAACAATTTTTTTTTTTCTCTCCAGGAATGCAAGTAAATAACTGCAATTTGGCATCTTCATGAAAAATGAAGTGATTTGTATTGAATGCATATGTAACATGAAATGATGTTTGGGAGTCGGTCAATACAGTCTATAATAAGAAAATAAACAAAAGCTGGAAGTTGCACTTGTCTTTATTTATCTTTTTTTTATTTTTTTAATGAGTTATTCTTACAGTTACTTTATATTAAAACATTTAGATGAGGGGTTCCTGAACACCTTGGCTTTAAATCAACAAATTTAATTTTAGTTGTCATGCTAGAATTTGTTTATTGTAGCTTCAGCATTTCAATAAGATAAAAATACAATTCAGAATTTACATTCGCACCATTGTTTGTAATCATGTCAGATCTACTGTATGAAATATTGTTTTTCAGTGATAAATTGTCACATGAAATAAATGTCCTCAGTGCCTATTAAACAAAAAGAAAATTGACAGCTCCTTTTTTGAAGTGTGCGTTTAAAAAGAAAAGAAAAGAAAAAGTGAGCTGGATTAAGTCACTTTCCCTTTTTCCTTCTCCTGGTTTAAAATTACAAGCTGCTGGTGGCAAGGAGCCCTCATGAATTCTTTACATGTGTAG
The DNA here is from genome assembly GCA_015107715.1 of Tylochromis polylepis. Lineage (NCBI taxonomy): Eukaryota > Metazoa > Chordata > Actinopteri > Cichliformes > Cichlidae > Tylochromis > Tylochromis polylepis. Next base: position 65,440 of record VVHJ01024899.1, read on the forward strand.
TGTCACATATCATTGTGGGACAGCTGGAGTGTTTTATAACTCATTGTTTCTGCTTGGATCTGTCACAGAGCGCCGGTTGGTTAGCCACAGTCCTCCTCTGACCATGAAAAACCCTAAATGGACATAAGCAGGTGTTAGTCCTTCAAAATGAAGATTTTATGAATGAATGAATTCTCCAGTGTGCGAGAGAAAGAGAGTCGTCTTTCACCTGTACTGACAGCAGAGACCACTGTTAGGACAAGGGATATGTAGTACAGCTCAGGGGTGGTTTTGGCCTGTAAACACATTAGAAATTGACATGCTGCAGGAGTTTTTTTTTTTTTTTTTTGTTGAACTGGCTAATATTGCATTTTTTTTTCTTACACATGCTGCTGCTGTCAGAGTTAGGATAGTAGTGCATAAACCTTGGCCACATGACAGTAGACCAAACACATGGTAGGCAGCCCACAAGCTCTGAGGAACTGGGTCTGTCACTGTGAATATCACTGCAAAACCTTGGAAAAAAAGAAAAAGTCATTGTTCCTATTAAACCTGTGTAAATGCTGTGAGAGTATCTGCTTTGGGACTGCTGAGCTGATGGGACTTACCTGAAGCCATCAAGGACAGAGCAACTGAGGCTGACAGGTTGTTCAGAAGGGGCTGCCTGCAGTATCTTGAGGATTTGGGCCTTTAACCAAAATAGAAACCATTGTTAACTTCATGTTCCATCTTGTACGAGTAACCTGCGGTCTGTATGGCATGATGCCATTGCCTGCATCCCAGTTACCTTCCCATCACATAGAACTGAGGAACCAGAACAATTGTGATGAACAGGACATTCAGTAGTTGACTGTGAAGGGGAAGTGGACGGAAAATAGATTAAGATCATAGTAAAACAAGAATCATTCTAAAATCTTTATGTATAAGAGTACTTACAATCTTAACCTCTGATTCTTTGGTATCCATCTGCTGCTGTGATATGCCATGAAGACCAGCAAGTAAAGAAACATGGATGCTGCACATCCAGACGCATATATACTGTAACGCTGTCTCTGGCACGTGTTGTATTAAAGTGCCAAACGCCCTTGTTGACCAGAGGAAGGATTGTATTTCATCCTGCCCAAGCCTGCACTTTGGATGCATATTTTGAGTCCTTGAACTCAGAATATTTGCCCAAATAATTACGCTTGAAACGTTTATCAAAGCTGGCTTTACATTCATGGACGCTTATAAATTCTTTTTTTGTTAAAACTAGCTTACACTCTGAAATTGTATGAAATTTCTTCAGCGCCCTTTCGCCATCACTTTGACCCCCTCACCCACTCCCAGAGCGCACAGGCCCGAACTTCTGATACTTGGCTAGTGGTAAAATTGGGTTAAATCGTCGCTATGACCAGGACTGTCATGCGCACAGAGCGCTCTGGTGACACCCTACCTTCTCCTGTCACCCCACTGCTGTGGCTTCACCTCCTGCATATAACACCATCCCGTAATCTTAAATAGGTCTGCAAATAATGATTTCATCTACTGCATAATACTGGCGCATGACGGCTGCACTGGCACAGAGAAATAAGCAGTGATCAGAAGGTGTCTATTCATGAGGTTAGCATCGACTAGAAACTGGGCGGATCCTCTCCATGCAGCCCACGATTCATAAAGAAATACTGACTCCAGGTGTGCATGCTTACAGATATAATTACCTCGATCTTTCACGCTATTGTCACATCTGTGCACAAGTTCTCTTTTAGTACAAAGTCCATGTAAAAGTACAGATAAAACGGAGTATATGTCTAAAAAAAAAAGCCTCGCGTCGTGTAAGGCTGTTAATCTATTTGGAACAGGGTAGTTTCCTCACATTATTTCAAAAGCCTTGCTCCACCCTCCTGCGTATGTGCCCAAATTAACTAGAGCACAAGCAACGCATCACCCTTACCCCACATTTGACACACAATAAAAAGAGCCCACCCAACAACTTCGCATCCTTCCACTCTTGAAAATCTGCTGTTGCTTCTTCCAAAGAGACCACCTAACATCCAAAATGCCTGCCAACCTCAGTGGGACGTGGGACATGGTCAGCAACGTCAATTTTGAGGGCTACATGCTTGCACTTGGTAAGTTTCATCCTTTTTAAAGCAAATTGGAAGACTGCATGCAGAAAATGAGATTAGAAGAACTTCATATTTAGTTGGTTAAGAATTCTTGAACTTGGGTGTACATGAAATTCAGAGGTAGCAGGTTAAAGTTTATATTCTTGTTGGAGTGTAAACATTTTGTTGAAAGTGTTGTCACTTATCCCTCTCATTTTGACATGCAGGTGTTGACTTTGCAACGCGCAAGATTGCTTCTATGTTGAAGCCTCAGAAAGTGATTAAGCAGGATGGAGATTGCTTCACAATTCAGACACTCAGTACTTTAAAAAACTACGAGTGTTCATTCAAGACTGGAGAGGAGTTTGAGGAGGTGACGAAAGGAATGGACAACCGCACCTGTAAGGTAAAAATATTACCAAAATGTAACCTCCAGTTTTAAAGGTAGCGTATTGGATTTGGTGATCAGTGGTGCAAAACAAAAGCAGCTTCTTGACACAGTGTAGACTCCATTTATGTTTTAAGTATTGGGGAAACTGTGTAGTTTGTCATCCTTTTCTTTATGTTGCTCTAACAGTCTGTGGTCAATTGGGACAATGAAAAGCTGGTGTGTGTTCAAAAAGGAGAAAAGCGAAATCGAGGGTGGACTCACTGGCTTGAGGGAGACGAGCTTCATCTGGTATGACTCTGAACTTTATGCTGGTGTCCCTGTTAATGTTTTCATTTATAAAATTCACAATGCTGTGTTTGTACATGTGTACAGCTGTAACCATACAAATGAAAACGCTGCTTCCTATGAACATTTATGCCATTCATTGAACTCTTGCTGTTTTTTTTT
>VVHJ01024905.1:1230-15340 GCA_015107715.1 Tylochromis polylepis
ATCATGTCACACTTGCACAAAAAGCAAAGACCAAACACTAAATAACTGCAACTTAACATCCAGCACTTGGACATCAACAGTCCTGTGAGACTTTATGCTGCCTGGCACACATCTTGATGGGAGAGCACAGCTGACATGTTGCTGGAAACCAGTTTGTTTCTGGGCGTCATTTAACACCCTGCTGTTTTTCCGCAATCTAAAAAAAATGTCAGGTAGAAATTACTACCTTGGCTTCTTAAATTATACAGTGGCAGAGCCATAGATGGCAAGACATTGGCCTTTTGACCACAAGGTCAGCAGCTTGATTACCATCTGAGAAATGACAGGACAGGAAGCTTTGTTTGTTTGTTTACTTCTTTTTTTTTGCCCCCGCCCCCCACGTGTGAAATCAATCCGATGCCCTTCCCAATCATAACTGTCAGTGAATGACAGAGCACTGAAGAGTTGTCCAGCAGAGCTTAGCTGTACGGAAATAAAAACAGCCACAGCACTGCACGCTATGTTCTTGCATAAAGTCATCCTCCACATTATCTGTCAACACATTCTCATGTAACAGTGCATGATGCATAATTTATTTTTTGACAGTCATACCACCTTCTATATACAGTAACAAAGGAAAATTGTATCAGGTTAATGGATTTCTACAAGTTACTCAGTCTTTTTTACCCCAGTCACATTATTTCACTGTAAGACCACCAAAAATCAAACAGAAACTAAGTGCAGCAGCAGCACCCACTGGTGGTCTCTGAACAAACTGCATCCCTGATTTATCAGGTATTTGTTCAAACTGCGATCAGCCACAACAATTAAAACCAACGCCCAACTATTGTCCAGGTTCCCCGTTTGCCACCAAAACAGCTCTAACCTGTCGGGGTGTGGACGTCATTGGGGGTATCTGACACTGCTTTGTTTCCAGTGGTTGGAAACTACATGGATCGGGCTTGTTGTGGTGCATCCCGCAGATGTTCAGTTTGATCTGTGGAGTTTTAAGTCAGGTCAGCTCGGGTTCATGAGCAGGTTTGTGGTGTGGCTGGAAGCCCTGTCCTGCTGGAAGTGCTGCACAGATATCAAAGTAACATCCAGAAGAATGGCAGCTTTTTGTAACAGGATGACTTATATTACTCATGTTAGTGGTTTTAATGTTGTGGCTGATCGGTGTAGCCTGGTCATAAATTATAAAGAGGGACTACAGAGACTGAGGGATTGTAATGCAGGAAAGGAACGAAGGGCATGCTTCTATGACTAATCAGATCACTCGAATAATTTGTTTTAGTACATCTTTAACCTTGACCATTTCTGTCTTCTTTTGTAAAACCAGAGCCGAGAGCGGACAGCGAGACAATTAAGAAGATTAACTGCTGTCGGATCACTGTCCTTGAACCATGTAAAGACGGATAAACAGCTGAGAGGGATCAAAACTGCCCAGCCTGTTACAATGGGCTCAGCACAAGAGACAGAAGAAAAAAAAAAGATTGGACTGATAAAAAAAGACAAAATAAGCAAAGGCTATGATGAAAAAGAGGTGGAGAGAAATGAAAAAAAAAAAAACCTGAAAAAGCAGGAGTCTGAAGTCAATAATCACATAGACAGATGGAGATAGTAGATAAGCAGACGGATAAAGGGAGAGTGAATGTGCAAACAGCAGAGGGGTGTGTTCTGTGATCTTGGCTGATGTCCTGACGTGCTACATGAAGGGGAGTTCACTTGTTGACAGACAGAGGAAGAACACACTCCAGCAGGCCTCACACACACACACACACACCCCTGTGACTCCCATCTGTTGCAAACAATACAGGCCCGCCGCCCTCCCTTTGAGAAGGCTCACATGTGTGTGCACGTTTTTCCTCTGTTCTTTCTGCTGAGAGGAAGGACCGTCCGCCCAACACCAGAACACACTGACCCATGAAAGCAACAATAACACGGCTGCAGTACACGATGTGAGGCATTTCAGGGTGGTCAGGCCTATTCTTTAAAGAACTCTAAGGCTTTCTGTTTTGTAAAAACATATCATTAGTGAAAGGGCCCTTTAAAGCCATAGATGACCTAGGCAGCTCCATCTAATACGCCCCTTATATTGGCAGCTACACTAATAATAACGATAAAAATAACAATGCTCCAAATGATAACGTGGTCCATTTGGAGATAATTATATATTTCAATTTTAATTTATCCATTCATCCAGGGCTGGACCCTATCCCAGCTGTCTTAGGATGAGATGCAGGGTACACCCTGGACAGGTCACCAGTCTGTCACAGGGCTAACAGACAGACAACCATTCACACTCACATTCACACCTATGGGCAATTTAGAGTTACCCATTAACCTAACCTCACTAACTGCATGTCTTTGGACTGTGGGAGGAAGCCGGAGTACCCGGAGAGAAGCCACGCAAACACGGGGAGAACATGCAAACTCCACACAGAAAGACCCCGGCCTCATGGTGGAATTGAACTCAGGACCTTCTTGCTGTGTTCTGTTGATTACTAGATAGCCTATCAACAATGAATCCAGATGTTTGCTTTTTGAATGACACCTGCCAAAAACACCACTGTGCTCCATTAAAAGACTGTAAACACGGATGCCTGATCAAGTGAAGGAAATGACACAACATATATAAAAACTGTTGTCAGTTTCATTTTAAAACCAGCAGCAGCAGCAGCAGCAGCAGCAGGGAATCATGAATCAGGAATAACACTATGACCACCGGCTTAATATTGTGCTGATCCCCCTTTTGCTGCCAAAACAGTAAACAGCTGTTTGTCAGCTGTGTTCTGACACCTTTCTAGCTGAACCAGCATCAACCCCTCTGTTAAATCGGACAACGCGGCCAGCCTTTCTCCCAACATGCATCAGCGTTTGTCCATGACCCTGTCGCTGGGTCACCACTGTTCCTTCCTCGGATCACTTTTGATAGATACTGACCACTGCAGACCGTGAACACCCCACAAGGGCTGTGGTTTTGGAGATGCTCTGACCCAATCATGTAGCCATCAGTTTGGGCCAAGCCGACTTGCTCAAATCCTCATGCTCGCTCATTTTTCTGCCTTCTAACACATCAGCTTTGAGGACAAATTGTTCCCTTTCTCCCTGATATGTCCCGCGACAGTGTTATTCACCTCGCCTGTGAGTGGTAATAAAGTTATGCCTGGTGTTTTGAGCAAGCAGATGCCAACGAGCCATTCCAGTGTTGCATACAGTCCTGAATAAGTCTTGCTAAAGTTGTGCAGTTTAATTCACAAACATATTTTTTTTACTGTAAATACATCACACGTGCACCTGAAGCTCGTATATTGTGCAAAAATAATTTGCACTGTGATTTCGTGAGGTGTGGGCATGTAAAGGCCAGATGTAATGCTCTTTTTAAGCAGTTACTCAAATAAATAATAAAATGCATTGGCCTTGGTTATCCAAATATCCTCTCCACCTACAAGGATTCACCCAAATGCGTGGTAAACTTATTTCTACGACTCTCTCTCTGTATTCCTAATATTTGCAATCCCTTCAGAGTATATTCTTTAATTTTTTAATAGCAATTACAAATTAACGAAAAGAAATCAACCAAAATAAAGCCGTCACGATCTGATCTTCCTATTCAAGCCTTTTACGTCCTCCAGGGGAAAGAAGTAGCAAGCACAGCAAACAAACTGTTCAAATTCACACAAAAAAAAAATCTTGTCAGGATAAGAAATACCCTTTATACTTCTGACCAGAATGAGATAAGATATATGACAGGATATATTCTGTTCGTAACAAGCACATATGCAAGTTAAAGTTTCTAACTGGCAGATAATTTTGATGTCAAATATGAAAGTCACATAAATCAAAAACTAATAAACAGTGTGAGGTACAATATGCAGTACAATATTCAATTGAATCTTTCAAGTGCAACAAAGGGCCGAGTTTGGCGAGTGGCTGTGTTCATATCAGGATGTGTGAACTAACGCACTGAGCAGTGGCTGCATTTACAGAATTAATGGCTCTGTTCACCAACACAGGCCTACAGTCAGAAAACGTGCCATGTCAAGTCAATCTGCCAATATCCTGCTGTTTTGACGTGTCTGTGCCAATGCGCTTATAGCTCCAGCTCATCATACGATGCCAGGCTGCTGAGCATCATACAGATATTAAATTTCCTTTGTCATTTTGGCAACTGCAGATCTTAATCACGAGAATAATAAATAACTTCTCATACATCTTCAGTAATTCATTCAGTTTCCTCAGTGATCACACCCAGTGTTCTCTACAGATGAGCTAAATCTGCATATAAATCTGTGACAAGTTTTCCTTCCTCCAAAGCATGCTCACAATAACAAAGACAACGCACTATTGTTTACAATGTATAATTTTTACCATGTTCAGCACATTAGTTCAGCGAGTTTTATTCCCCCCATTTGTTTTTAGTGTGTTTGCTTTTTAATATTATTTTGCTTTCATTTGCTGGCCGTGGTTAGACATTAGATTAAGACTCCAAACCCTACCTGGTGCAGTTTAGGCACAATAAACCTAGTTGATTTAGTTTAAGTACTCAGAACTTGGATAGGCTTTGGCACAAAAAAATTTTTTTTTTAAATAAATCAAAAAACAACTTTGTGGTTGGGGTTACACATGCCCCCTCCTACCTTTGACCTTGCACGCTGAAAAGTTGGATATGCCAGCTCTGTCTTTATAATGCAATGGCCTGGTGTATAACCTGCCACCTTGAACATACTGTAAAGGAGACAAACTGGCAGCTTTGTAAAGTCTGCATTACTTGACTTGAATAGTTTGGAATATCTGTCTCAGTTCATATTATAATCCTTCCAATACTATCCAAACATTTCAGTCAAAACCACAAATGTGGTGCAGGAGGAAATTCAAGAGGGACACCAGCATCATTAAACTGCACTTTCTTGAAACCATGAGTTGAATTTCAGCAGTTAGATATTTCATTTTGAACCAAACTGACAGACTGACAAAGTGACATTGCCACAACCCACCTCAGCACTGCACTATAGGCAGCAGCTACATACACCAAAAAATATATAAATTTCAAGTTCAATATAAAGGTTCCTGCCTCTTAAATTAAAAAAAATAAGACATCAAAATTATATTTTATTGTAGTTAAATACATCTAAAATACCAGCTGTACCTTGTTTTTGCTTTTCCCCGGCTTCCAGAAAGGAAAGATGCAGTAGAAGAAAAATTTTGCCCAACTGAAGACGGTGGCGAGACACCAGCCTAGTCCGCCCATTCTCTCGTGAAAAAAAACCTCCTCGTGTCCTCTACCGTATCCTGTATCTCCTTGCTTCGTCTCCCCTCCCTCCCTAGCCTGTCCTTCAAGAGCCGTGTCCAGAGGTGCAAAGACTCTAACAGTGTGTCCTGGAGAGAAACCCAGGATGGCTTTTCATCCAATCCAAGAAAAGGTACCTTTTTATAGTGTTTTGAAAACTGGAGATTCCCATAAAGTGCACTTTACTCATAAATGCTTTCTTTGCTCTCTTGTCTAGCATCCCCTACAGCATCCCTCCATCTTTCTGTGGATGCTGCAGGATCTGCCATTCAAAGCATGAGGAGGAAAAAGATTAGGAGAGGGGAAGACAGAAGTGGGCGGTGGTGGGATGGGTCAGGCAGAGCTGTCTGGTTAAGAATGAGGCACTTATAGTGATGGAAAAAGGAGGGGGGTCTTAAATTTAATGCAGAACAGTGGGTGGATGGCTTGAAGAGAGAAAGAAAAAAAAATCTAAAATGCGTTGAGTGGACAAGCATGTCATCGGCAGTTTAAATAATGATGTATACTACAAAGCTGGTATGGTCCAGCTGATAATTCAAGCACTTCTTATTTGAGGCTTACAGTCAAAGAAACCAAAAAGAATAAAATGAATGCAGTATTTGCACTCAGTGGAGGATGCTGGTGCATTTGGAGCTTTCAGGGGGACTTTTAATGAAGACTGGCAGTTTTTGACCAATCATAAATGATACATGGAGCCTCTGAGCTCGTTTGCATCTTGAGTGATTAGTGATTAGCTAGGTGCCTAGCTTTCCCTATTGGATAAAGTGGAAGGCAATTGAAATCAATGGCTCCTAACATACTTTACATTTGAGAAAGAGCAAGAAAGTGTGTGAAATTACAAAAGGAGGCTTGTGATTATGCAAATTCTCCACATTAATTTGCACTTTTCACCCAATTTAATCACTGATCATGAGGCAATTTACCATTTAAAGAATTCAGAAAATAGAATAGTTGGTTCTTTATTTGGAAAACCCTCCAACAGCAGCTCACTTCCATTGCTTCCCCTCAGAGAAATCAGAAAAGGAAGACTGTGACTCTTTGGTGAAAAGGCCATAAGATAGGCTGCTAAGGCCTATTTGGGTGTATTCTTAGTGTTTTTTGGGTTTTTTTCCTCTGTGGTTTGTTACAGTCAGCCTTTTCCATGGCCTGCCACAGATTTTTTTTTTTTAAATACCAGAAAGATGTTGGAAAATATGAAGATGGTTACACTTTGATATCTGGTGTGCCCTTCTGGTATGAGTTTAGTCCATAAATTCCAACTGTTAACAAAAACTACCTTTCTGCATTAGATGTAAGGACCCTAAAGAAATGAGACTGTACGTATTCGAGGAGTTTATCCTAATAAATACACTTACACAATATCAAACTTTTTACACTATAATGAACCAGCCCAGGAAGCAAAAAACATTTGTGCATGTACAAATTAAGAGCCTGTTCTTACAATCAAATTAATAATTTTGCATTGTATCAAGATAACTTTACAGTTATGAATGAATGCAAAAAATAAGAGTGAGGCTTGATTGTACTCCGCTGCTGACCCGATGGCCCAGTAGGTGTTCCAGATGCACTCCATTTAAGTTGGCTTGAAGTCCATCGCCTGGGGTGAATGCTTTGTTGGTCTAATGCAAATTCTTAGCAGGAGCAGCAGGCATGCGGACGTCGGCATGGACCCTCGAATTCATAATCTAATGATGAAATTTATGTCACTCAGACCCAAGACTTGCATATGTGATAAGTATCCAAGCTCAACTATCCGTTAGCAAGTTAGCTACCTTTTTTCGCCAATTTTTTTTTCAAAATTTTTTCAACAGATTGAGAGTTTATTAAAGAGTTTGCTTGATATAACACTACAACTCTCTGCAAAAATTAGCTTTCAGTGTTAGAAAGCTAACTGTCCTTAGTAAGCCTACTAACTAGCCAACTGGTCATTAGCAAGCTAGCTAGCTTTATTCCTAACTTTTTTCAACAGCTCAAGAGTTAAAACTTTCAGGATTGTATGCTCCAGGAGATCCAATTTAATGCACTTTCCCTATTTTAAACTCTCCCATTTCCACTTTCGCAGCTTCCCATAGCTGAGGCCAACTTGGACACATTTAGCTTACTTCCTCAAGCATTTCTGACATGCATTCATTTTAAACATAAATGTCCTGATATAAATATGGACAGACCCTTTGTTCATTTTAGAGAAAACAAAACTGCCTGGGGAGACCAGAAGACCTCACTGCAAATATGGTGATGTGAATTGCAAGCATATATATATATATATATATATATATGCAAACAAAGCACAAAATAAGATTCCAGTTTACTTAGCTGGGCAAGCAGTGTGCTTATTCTGAAGAAACTTGCAGATTTCTACAAATTTTCAAATTTCAGTTACTGAAACCATGCAAGGGACCATTTATGTGGTATTTATCAAACAAAAATAATATAACCACAGGCTTCCAATGAGAGCAATACTGCATATTTTCCAGAGCATTTAGCAGATATGCTGTTATTCTTGCAGACACTTTGAGAGTAAAGCCACTATAGGTTCTCAAGCGAAGGCAAGATCTAACCATTATGCCAACCTATCAAGAGCATTAAGCCTACACAATACTGGCAAAGCGAGAGAAGTTCCAGAGAAGGCGCAGGGACAACACTATGCACACTTCCTGCCTCTCTGTGGGACAAACAATGGGCTGGTTTCAAGTCTCAATCTGGCAACATCAGCTCTGTTGTCCATTCTGGGAAACCAGACAAGAGGTGAGGGAGTGAAGGGTCATTGTTTCTGGGAGAATACGAGGGGAAGTGGCCGGTCATGGTCTTAATGTGGGAGGTTCACTGGGATGGTTCAGTCACAGCTGGTGGCATCCATTTGTCACTTTAATTTGATATTGTGTATCAGTAAAATGCAGTGGATTTCTAAAAGCATTGATAAAGAATAACTGTTTTAATGCCATCTGGGTTGTACTTTTTTTCTCCACTCAGGAATTACATCATCCCATTTTCCCAGAACATCACATCTAACAATGCTGCGGGTCAACGAAATAACGTCTAGCATATGAACTCAACATTGAAAATGTAGCATTTTATATTCAATAGGCATCGCCAGATAGTCGCAACCTTCTCATGAGACTTATTAAGTGCAGACACTGCACTGCACTGCAGACTCTTTCATCCTTATTCCATATTTTACATACATTTCAGCTGTCAGTGGTGAGTGCCAGTCTTTGGCCAAGCCTTAACTAAATCATGAAGGCCTTGCTGATTATACCCAGTATGCACGTGACTGCAGTAAGAGACCGTTATTCCTGTAAATACGCCCAGGATCTGTTAGCAATCACTGCATCACTAGAAGGCAGAACAAAACTACAACAAAGTTAACTAATAGCCAATAATACCATTTGCACTGGAGACACATTTGTTTAAATATTCCACTTCATATTTCTGCCCCCAACAAAGTGGTTGTGATTGATGCTGCAATTACCTCCCGCCCCTCCCATTATTGATCTAAGGCATTTTTGGGATTGAGAGCTTGGCAGCTTTAAGCACATGGCAGAAAGCCATGAGGGAATTAAGTGAAAGCTCATTTCATCTTTTGACATAGCATAGAAACACTCCTCTATCTTAAGTCGGCAGATGGGAGCAGTTTTGGCAAATTAGCAATCATGGAAAATTCATGTGTGGATTGGTGACAGAATGGAAAGCACAATGAAAGATGCTGGTTTGAGAAAATCTATAATCCCAGCTGCTAGCCCAAAGCTTCTTTAGGTGGAAGAAGGCACTACAAAGATTTTAGTTTTTACCTGCAGGCAACTGATACTGCAGCCCTGAAAATCTGAATCTGTGTGAGAGGTGAAATTTGGAAAAATGTTATTGCTTTATATAATATTTTATTCCATAACACTTCAAAAAGTAATTTGTTTGGGGGAAAAAAAAGTCATTTATGGGTTGGTTTTGGTTATTTTGGGGGGATTTGCTTTACCACAGTTGAAACTTATTGATAGGTTTAGGGTTTAAATTAACGGTTCAAATTTCCTACATTATTTTGGATACATACGGCAGCTATAAGGCTAATAAATCATAAGTGTAAAGGAAGGACTCCTAGCAACTTCAATCCTTCGTAGGGGAGTAAATTACAAATGTCAAAAAGGAAATGGTGAGATATTTAACCTTTACTTATCATCTACACAAGCGGCCACAGCACACAAAGTACCCACAGTCACCACTTCACCTTTGGACGAACTATCAGTCTGCCACTGAGCAATCATCAGATGTCTCATAAAAGCCCAGACGAGGCTGAAATGGACAAGCTGTAGGCCAAAGTGATGAAAGCGGTGAACGTTCAGTTGAGAGACAGCTCCAACTTGCCTCACTTTGAAACTGTAGGAACTCCTACTAAGTGTATGTAACCCTGACTGCATATGCATTATTTTACGATTTACATTTAGCCATCATGGATTAACTGATGGTTGATTAAAGAACTCTGTCCAATCCGCTGAGACTGACCAGTTCATGACAGATGTTAGTCCACCACACAGCCCTGTGTAAAACAGTCATCAGTGTGAATGTTATTACGTTCTGTGGAGCCATAAAGTAATTAACTGTCCGGACACCTCCACATCAGAGGACAGGACGAAAGAAATGGACGAAGCACAGACAGTCTCTGAGTGAGGTCAAAAAACAGGCACAAGGCAAAGTGTTCGTCATAAAAAACATTTTAACAGGTTAAAGCACAGGAACAAAGTACTTCATAACAATGTCGACTTTTTTAAGTGGACACAAATCAAAAGGGCAGAAACAGCCTTTCAGCTGCAGCCCAGTCTCACAACTAAACGTGAAACCGACAGAAAAATGTATCTACTTTTCATGTTCATCGGCAGAAATGATCACATTTTCTGGTCGGTAAACACAAATGTGGAAGTAATAATGTATTTCAAAAGGAATTTTGAGTCAGAAGGACATATTTTATGTAGAGAAAGCAGGGAGACTTCACCATGGCAACCAAAAAAAGAAAAGCTTTAAAAGCCGTGGCAAACCTTGTGTTCGTAACCAAAACCATGATCTTTTTCTAAATCTAACCCAATCATTTTAATGCCTAACCAGTATTAATATTTTTAATAACATATTCAAAAATGATGTGTAAAAATCCCTGGCTTCGAACTTTGGCCTCTAGCATGAACAAATTGCTCCAGCTCCACCCTCTCCAACTTCTAAATGTAGACATTTTTTTTGCCTTTTGTCATTTATTTCGTGTTCAAAAGATTAGAGATGCGAGTCCCGGTTGTCTCCCATCCAGTGTTATTCATTTATTTTAACAAAAATATACTTGGATCCTTGTCTATTACTTCTTATGTTTTAATATTGAGGTACATTTGAGTGACTTTTATATATTTTAACACGGCTGAACCATGTTTCAAACAAAGCTCATAAATACAACTCTTTTCACCTCTTACAAGTTCATGCAATAATCAGCCCAAGACAAATGGAGACAATATATGCACTGTGACGGTCAGGCAATGTCTTGTCTGTCTCTTTTTATTTCTAAAGCAGAAAGCAGTGCATAAAACAATAGCAAGAGCAGCTGAAACAACACTAGCAGTCACTTTCAGCTGTAAAAGTGACATCATCTGCAGCACAGAAATCAGCTGTATGCAATTAACCTTGACAACATATCAGGCTAAACTGAACTTTTTACTGTTATCTACTTTACAAGTGGAAAGAAGGACCCTGTTAACAACAATTATACAACCGCAAAAGGGCAATGCGTATCTCTAACGTAACATGAGAAACAAAAGCCAAGACTCCAGCCAAAAGCAGGATAATGATTAAACCTTTCAGTTTTAAAGTCCTGCATGGACATTTTGGATCAGCATGAGTCATCCTACTTTTTCACTCAATAAAAATGTTTACAGACTTAACCAAGACTTAATACCACATGTAAAAATGTAGTTTTTTTCTTAGCTCTCATACACAAAGGGAAAACCGACAACAGAAATCAAAGAGGTCAAAAAATGTTCCAACAATCTACGTTTGGAACATTGGAAAGTGGTTGAAACAGTCTCCTGAAAAAAAGCAGGCAAAACCGACAGCTTTGGCACTGTGCATGCTGGGGCTGGACTGACCTCAACACCGGGAGCGACACCCTGATCACCCACAGTTTAAAATGACATGTTGCAACAGCACTCACCAGCCAGAGGGACATCGCAGTTCACTTTGAAGACACCTGGGCAGTAATTCCCTTTAACAGATCTGTAGCTTTCTTGAACACTGAGCAAGCTTTTCTGGGATTAACACGACTCTGTTAGTCCCCCACAAAGCTAGATGCACATACCAAAAAAAAAAAAAGAGCCTGACAGTCTGGCCCTTATCCTGACATACTTCCTGAGCTGCATTGTTAGTGCAGGGAGAGGAAACACACGCACCGTGGAAAGCCAGTGTCAAGAGATCATAACATGGAAAGTGAGAATACCAGGAGCTATTGTTTGTTCTGATATTTTTTTTTCGTTTCTTGTAATTTTGCCAAGGTCAGAGGTTAAGATAAAAACAGCCAGAGTTGCTCTCTAATAATCTGTTAGAAGGCGTTTGCCAGATGCTACCACGTTTCAAATCCAGCCAATTATAAAATCTAGAAATTTTACTTCAGAAAAAAAAAAATGTTTAAAAAAATCATATAAAAACTACACAGATGTGATTAAAGTTACAATTCCAGATTTTTTGCTTAAGACTCATCATCATTATCATTATTATTTTGGGGGGAGCAGAAAGTATAACTAACTACTAACTTAAAGACAAAGCTAGCAAACAACCTCTAAATTCCCATAGAGTACACACAGACAAAAACCTGTATGTAAAAGATGTAGTCACAATGACATCACTGACATCTTTTGCAGCCAACAGTCGTCCCCCATTGGCCATTAGAAAAAAAAAATGTAGGTTTAAGGCACTTAAGCATTAGATGACAAACAAAAGTTAATAATGTTATCTTCAACAGTAATAAAAATTCTAAAAATCTAAATTTACACCAGGTTTTTGTCTTTAACAACATTCTACTGAGGCTTGAAACCAGTATACGAAACTATTAAGACCATAAATCAAGACTTAAATTAATCCAGACTTTATTTTTCAACCAGAGTTGTCACCCACTGCTGGCATTAGAAAGACTGAAGGTTTAAGGCACTTTATATGAAGTTTAAAACGTTTAGGTCAGAAAATTTAAGACAACAATAAACTTCACTAAACAGAAAATCTAATTCATAACATCGGTAATACATTTGCCTTTGAAACAGCTCTCCTACTGTTTGATACTTTTGCGCGAAGTCTGGCACTCTTGCTTTTAACTAAAAGCCAGCTTCACCTCTTCACACAAATTCTAAAACACATCAGCAATTAACCTAACATGCATTTCTCTGAGAACATGCAAAACCCACACAGAAGGAGCGATAACAGCCCTAAGCATTGCGCCGCTATCTAACCGAGTTTGGAGAACTTGCCACAGTTCTTATTTAGATTTAATCCCAGATTATTTTAAATTTAGAGCTGAGCTCTGTAAAGCCACATCTTTTCTAGAGCTCCTTCTTCTTACAGTTGGAGAGATTTTTTTGTGAATCTGGCAAGTTTGATGAATATAAGAATTTTTAAAAAGGGCTAAAAGAGGAAAGTGCAGAGCTGAGAAGTGCAATTCTCTGTGGGTATTGTCTCTAGCAGTATGATAACTTTTTTTCCTTTTGTTGATGTTACAGGAGGTAGGAAACTGTTCTAAACAGATCAATTAAAGCACTAATGTGCTGGCCGAGGTGAAGAGGTCGGCCCTTTGCAACAGAGTCTTTTCTTAAAGAACTAACTCCAAACTAAACAGCCTTTTCTTTTGTTTTTTTAAACAGACCCTTAATGGAAACCACCTCAGGCCTGACAGATTCATTGTCACTTGTCCGTGAGTTAGGAGGGGACTCTTGGAAGCAGAGCATGCAGACTCTGAGCAGCCCGAGTGGCATGGAACATTAACATCTCCCTCCAGTTTGCTTTTCTCTTCTCCACATGACTTTTACAAGCTTTTGAAGAAGGAAGGGAAATTTACTTTGCTGGGGGACCAAAAAAAAAAGAAAAGAAAAAAGGACGCCAGATTCATTCATTGAAGATGTAAACAGCCAAAAGGAAAAAAACCTATGCTGAGAGGTCTGCTGCAAATTCCTTCCACACTTAGTGGAAGGTACTTAACAATGTTTTAATTGCATTCAAAAATACTTAAAATTAATAGACAATATGTAAAAAGTCTACTGCATGAAATATAGTAATGGTTTTGGAAGTGGGAACATCAAGGGTAGAAAAACAGGAATTAACCTAATGGCCACTTGACATAGCTTCCAAAAGTGAATCGATTCGATTCCCATAAACCTCAATGTTAAAATACTTTATAGCATAAAAGAAATCATGCTTGCACCCTGGTACACCCTGGGTCTCTATGGATAGTTTCTGCCCTAGACACTATAAAAGATGGATACAGCTCTGGTGATGTCACCCACTGGTTTCTGAGATCCCATTCTGAAGCCTCAACAAGAATGTTTCCGGTTGCAAAAAAGCTAACGAGGTGTACGTTGTACCGAGGAAGGGTGGGTCTAACTGTTAAATCACATGCTCAAATGACTTGTGATTGACAACAATTGTGCGAAAAACCTCCTTTTTTTAAACTTTTTTGGGTTTTTGGTTTTTTAAATTCAACATCACCCCAAACAAGTGACTGAGCCCATGCAAGCAGCAGGAGAGTGTTTACAGAGGTCAGGTCAGAAAGCAGTTTTCCCACAAACTTCTACAAGACCAGAAATCCCCCCCCCCCCCCCCCCCCCCCCCCACCCCACCCGG
>VVHJ01024906.1:4755-18458 GCA_015107715.1 Tylochromis polylepis
GGGTGGAGGAACTGTTCATTCCAAGGCCTGGCCGCATTCCAGTCTGTCTGGCTCTGATTCCAACAGCCTCCTGGTTTGTTTTTTTTTGCCTTACCTTCAGACTGACTGGACCCTGGAGCTGCCTTCTCACTGCCTGATCCAAACTTCAGTCACCAAGCCACCACCTGGTTTAAAAAAAAAAAAAAGGAGGAGAAGAGCATTAAACATGTGTCATTTAGCTTAACCCTCTCACCCGTCAAACACAATCACAAGAGAGTGGAGGAAATTTGGAACAACACACAAACATTTGTCATTTGCCTGAAAGCCCCCACCCAGGATGGGGTGCATATTCACTGTCTGTGGAAACTTCTGGGTGGAAATTCAACATATTTTTGTCCCACTGGAAATGTGGAGAGACTGGAAACATACCTCGCAGGACAATAGGCTATCAAAGACCCCACAGACCACACCCTGTAGTTCACAGACATGAATCAGGCAGCAACAGGTTACACAAGAGCTGCTGCAGAGGTAACGGAACTAAGCAGAGAGCTCTGCTTACGGTTTCACAACCAGACTGAAGTGCAACTCTGACCTGTGTCAACCTGAAGATCATATGACGATCTGTGAGTTGGCAGCAGCGTTGCGAATGTGCAATCAGACGATTAATATATGTGCGTACAAATAAAGATTACTCACATGGTTTTCATGTGATACATATTTGCTTTTTAAAAGGTTAATCCAACATTCAGGCTCCAACATTAATCATGTTAAAAAAATAAACATTCTGTTGGTAGATAATTGCAGCTTTTCCCCTTGTTTATATGTTGAAAAAAAAACACAGGACAGGACTCAAAATATTTTCCATTTGGACTTTTAATTGTGAAGACTAATGTTTCAACACTACTGTGTCTTCAGAAGACTTGATCGGTCAGTTATGTTTGGCCTTTAATATGTAAGAAAATAATTTTTAAAAATGAAACAAGTAAAATCATTGACTTTTTGGTTTTGTATGACCAAATAAAATAAGCAAGTCGCCAGTACTAAGAAGCTAAAACATGACCATAACATTCTTAAAATAACCAGTTGTTAATCTACTTATCATTTTAGCCCTAAACAAGAACAAAGTGTGACTGCTGTGAGAACTGAGAGCATGCTCTAATGTTATTTTTAGTGTCTCCATCTAACTGAAATGAAACTGTAAAAAAGACTCACACCAAGTAGGCTATGTGAACAAATGTGAGTTGGATGTTGGTGAGAGACAAAAGAGCATTATGTCATTGACGTGGCTAAGCTACAGGATGGGAGGTGTCACTTTAACACCAGGTTGCACATCCTGATTATATGGAGATAAAATGCAGTTGCTATCTATAATAGAGTTTACCAATCATGCGCATAGAGACTTTCCACGTTTATGGTCTTACTGCAAAGCAAACAATGATGTGGCAGCCCACTTGGCAGCCGAAACAAATAATGCCTTTACAATCTGATCTTCAGCTGTGCTTGTTGAGGCAAGTGAAAAGAACGGCACTAAAAGCAGTTTTATATTTTTTCATAAGCTTGTTTAAAAGCAGAAGCCGTCAACTTTCTACAACCACTGTGCCTCACAGCACTTTAAACCCTCTGACTTCTTTCAGTGCCTGCATCTAATCAAGCTTCTAGCCCCATTATCTCTCCCTCCCATTTGCTCCCTCGTTCCCCCACTCTGACCTTACAAGGAGAGGCAACAGGGTTGATGTCATTGAATGAAGAATGCTGCAAGAATCCAGAGAGAAAAGAGAGCAGCAGGAGGAGGAGGAGGAGGAGAACGAGGACGAAGAGGGGGTCTGACTGGACAGTTTATGAACACACACACACACACACACAGAGATTTGTTTACATAGTAATGCACAAGTCCTAAGGCAAACTCAAACGAGAAAGAACTTGTTTGGAAGGATGGTGTCATTCCTTCTCCAGGCTGAAAAGCAAAGGGGGAGGGTCTAATAGCTGGAGAGGGGAAGAGAGAAAGAGAAGTTGCCATTACTGACAACTCTTACTCAGCCCAGGAGCCAGAGAGGAGGAGGAAGAAGAACAAAAGGAAAAGGGGGGAAGTAAAAGGGAGATCCACAGTGCAACTGTGCTAACAGGGTAAGTAAATGTCTCTCTTGTGACTCGGATCAGGATGGAAGGAGGTGGTGGCATGCTTTAGTTACGTGAGCAAATTTTTACAGGTTACCTAATAAGTTAAAGTCCTTTTGCAGCATGCTAGGGCAGATTTTTCTCGTTACTCGGCAGGAGGTGTTGAAGGAATGTCAGCTTTGTTGGCGTGACAAGCAGTGTGGATCTGTCATAAGGTTCGATTTTTACCATTAAAAAAAAAACCAATGGTGCAGAAAGACACCTCGTGGTGTGCGGGGGTTCCCTGGTGTATCCGTCAGACCAGCAGTTTAGCACTGAACGTGAACAAATCCACTCACCAGCTGATGATACTGATGATAAGGCATGGCTATGCGGAAGCTCCAGCAGGAAGTCCAGCTTTAAAAAAAAAAAAAAAAATTAAAAAAAAAAGTTGTTTAAGCTAGGCAGCTAGCCATGCAGCTGTACGATTTTATGTATTTCACGGGGTAGCACAATTATTTAACTTGATGACAGCGACTGGGGCAACCTGCCTTGCCATATGAGGTAAGGTTTAAAAAAAGGGAAATGTGTTTGCGTTTCACCGGGGCGAAACCTACTGACCAAAGCATGAGTCGCTGGGGAGTGTAGGGGCGTGTGCGCAGCTAATAGTGCCATTAGTGTGACTGATGCTAAGCCACGCAGGTCATCACACAGACTGACCCACGGTGCTGGTGAGTATCTGTTAAAAACTGTTTTAGTAGGTTTAATTTTGGGGCTAACGTGTGTTAAAGCTAAACTGGACGGGCTAACGTTGTCCTGGCGTTGTGTATGTTAATATTGACCTGATTGGCACACGTCGTTAGCTACGCTAGCCAGCTTTAGCTTAAAACCTTCATTTTTTGCGCTAATGAAGGGTTGAGTTCAAGTACCCTAACTGCCGCTCACCCAAGCCTGTCAGCTGTCAAAGTAATGACCTACGGATGTAAATCTAACTGAGCAGCAAACTACTGTACATCGAGTATGTTAAACCTATTGATTGTGCCAGTAGGTGGAACTTGACTTCGCTGTTATAATTCCATTGATTAGGGCTGTAAGCATGGCTGTTTAATGCAACTCTTGGTGCAAGGGTGTCACACTTATTTTAGTTCTTGGTGCACAGATAGCCTACTTCAATCTGAAGTGGGCCGGACCAGTAAAACCATTACATCAGGTTTTTTTCCCCTCCTCCCAAACTGTGGGGCACTCAGGCCCTGCAGGTGGGGCCCAGTGCTGTGCCAAAAAGTGATCGTCTGCTAGAAAGTTATTTCCAATGTTTCTATGTGCATTACCTTTGGTTATACTGTAGTCAACACAATATTCAAAGCAGTTGTGCATAAAATAAATAAATGAACTGTTTTGTAAGCATCTTTAAGACGGTGCGTTACTGTACTCACTATTTGCTCTACTTTATACTCAATCCAGTCCTTTGCTGCCACTTTAAATATCTTTATAGAACTGTGATGTTACATTTGTTGTTATCTGCTGCCCTCATTGCCATAGTTCTCTTATAAATACATTTTATTAATATTAATGACAGTTTTTACCCAGATAAATAAATTATATGTAAAAGTCACTTTGCCAAAAACTGATTACAGCTTATACCATATGATAAAAATGTTCTTCATGGCTCAAAATATGGAAACGACTCATTTTCAACAGTTTAAATCATTTTTGAGCATATACCAAAGTGACATTTTACCTCAGCACCTGACGTGGAGGGTTGGAGAAGGGTTCTTTTTTTTTGCCAGTCTTTCTTCATAATAATTTAAGTTGGATCCTTTTTTTAAATTCTAAGTGATCAATACAAACAGAGTTTGGTGTGACCTAATAAGAATAAATGTGATTTTTTTTTTTTTCTTAAACATAATTAAGCCAGTCAATGGGTGGGGACTAAAGTAGATTTTAAAAGGCACAAAAGCCCTTGTATGAGTGTTGGAATTAAACATAAATACTTTTTGACTCATTTTTGATTCAAACAAGATGGAGAAGCAGCTTTAGCTTTACGTAATAATCCTGGACTCTTCACACCAGGGAATGTTTACATTTTATTGAAAGAATTGAATTAATAATGATCACCTTGCACTTTTTTCACCTTCAAGGCCATCTAGAGAGCTGTTTCTTGACCCCCGGGCCATATGTTTGACACCTTTCCTTTATTCTTGTATTCACCTCTTAATGAGGTGGATGAAATATTAGGAACACTTCTAACTATTCTTGTCACAACCACACCCAAAGTAAAGCAGAAGACATTGCCTTTCTGATAGTGTCAACAAAACCTGAAAATGTCTGAGCTTCGTTATTGTATGGTACAGCTGGACTGCACTAGTATCAGTTGAGCTAAGCTCAACTAATCTGCCTATTAGAAAGATATAAAAGGAATAAGACTGTGCACTGGATTGTGCTTTTACAAATGCAACTGTCCAACGGTGGTGTAAAATGTCAGGAATGTGTAGGGTATATGGAGGGAAAGTATCAGTCACTAAGAGGCAAATTATAACAGCAGGCAGTGGTGGAGCCAAATGTACAGCTTTGCATACTAACATGCGATTAGTGCTCAGCCGATTAAAGGAAATTCAGGCTTGTATGGATATACCATTTTTAGCATGGATTTCTACAACCCTGAGAATGTTAAATTCCTCTGACTATCAAGGAGTCTTAACCCAAGGCTGTGTTTAAGAACAACTTGAAGCACGAACACTCTGGCCTGAGGTTTGTGTGGTGCTATTGCAAAGACTGGGAATGTTATGGTCTCTGACGCCTCTGTAAGTTGGTGGGGCAAATAAAACACATGAGAACAAGGCATAAATCAAGCAAAGAACAATCCTCTTTAATTGTTGGAGCTGTGGATCAAAAGACACCAGTTATTGTAGAGGAACACTTTGCCTCAAGTCACTGCTCGTTTGATGCTTTGACTTTCTTGTTGGTGTGAGTGTCTGACATGATAATCCAGTGGATGATGATGATGATGTGACCAGTTTTGAAATATTTCCTGTTTCCATCACTCATCCAGCTGCGGCCTGAGAGGGAGCACAGTACTGTTGCTCAATGCATGTCCAGTGACCTGTAAGACTGGACTCAAAAGGGCTGTTTGTCCCCCGCATTAGTGACCCGTGGCCCAGACACGCTTTCCCAGAAACCGGGTGTGCTATTAACATCAGAACAATAGAGAGTTTCATGACCAACACCGTAGTCACAGATACTGTGTCTAACCAGGGAGGAAATACTGGAAGTACTGTCAGGTTTTATTTGGGGTAGCTGTACTTTAATGTTAAGGTAATCTGATCTTTACTGATTTCTCCTACTGTTGTTTTTGGCTTAAAAGGTGAAACTATAGCAGTGTTTTTTGTTTGTTTTTTTTAACTCATCCCATGTGGGCATGGTGGTACTGTCACTTTTAAGAAAACACTATCCACATACTGTGGGTGTTTTTGTTTTCTTTCAATAGCATTAGGACATAGACTTGTTTAATGAGGCATCATGTTTCAAAACTTCCTTTTACAAAGCTGGAGCACAGTATATTAACTAAATTTAGTTCCTTTATAACCATAAACCAACAAACCACTTCTAAGTTCAAAGCTTTCCCCCTCAAAAGTGGAATAACGTTCTCCTTAAAAGCCACATAGTAGCTGCTTTCAGAGACAACTTGTTTGCGTTAAACTTTAAACGCCATCCAGGACAAAAAGCAACGATAACTGAAAGCATGTCACAAAATGCCCTGGTTTTACCTTTTTAAATAATATTTCATGCTGTGCCTAAGGTCTCTGTTTTATAGTCTTGAACAAGTATCCTAGTTCTCTAGTGCAGTGAGCCTGCAGGCAAGCTGATGAGTGCAATAACCCTACTGGTTTCTGTATCCTTCAGGTAGTTAAGCTGTTTACACATAACCTCAGTTTTTGTTTTGTTTTTTTGGTGAAAATTAGTTCCTGGTATGAAGGAATCAAAACCAACTGTGCCAGTTTTCTACTCTGTTAAAGCTCTCCAGCCATGTGGCATTTATACAAAGTTCAAAAGCTAAAGAGCACCATATGTGATCTATGCTCGGCCTGCACGATACCGTCCTTCATCATAGCTGTAATGTAGAAATGACTATGTGCGTCCTCAAGTGATGTCATTCAGTTCAAGTGGTTGGTAAGAAACCACAACTGGGATTTCTCACCCACCACTTCTACCATGATTCTCAGAAAAGAATATGAGATATTAAAAAAAAAATCTATAGCTGTAGTCTTTTACAGAAGATTAATACATATGTTGGATTATAAGGGCAAGCAAAGACAATCATGTCTTGTTAAAGGAGTAAAAAAAATTACTCACTGCAAAGATGCATAGAAGGAAATGGTGATTAGGGGAAGCAGAAAAGGGGGGGTGGGGGGTGATGTCATTGAGTTGGTGTGCCAGAAATGTTCCTCAGCTGAGGGTCTCTCTCATCTCAAGGATCAGGTTTCAAGATTTGCAGCAGGGCGTCTGGACCTAAGTGAGTGGTGACCTCACCGCCTTGAATCCCCCAAGACTGCATCGAGGAACATATGAAACCTGACGCCAGCTTATCATCACTGTTGAATAATTAAACGGACTATTGTCGATTTAGAAACTGTAACTAAAGGGCGAACTCATACCCTCCCATTTTAAGAAGGCACTCATTTTAGAAAGCCACATGGAGTTAAGTGTTCTGTTTAGAGTCTGTTGTGGCCACTACTTTCAACATGAAGTAGGTCTTGATAGTAGGTTAATAAGTAGCCAGCTATTTTTCCAAAAGGCTGAACACTCTTTCTTTGAGTAGTTTTATTCTCCCATTCCTGCAGGCAGTACTGGAGCCTCTCTGATGCCACTTTCACCTCTTTACAAATGAAACAAAATGGTTTACTTCACCTCGTGCTAGGACTCTACAGTTCAACTAATTTATTCTGTCTAGGTGACTCTAATGTGCACTATAACCAAAGAAGAAGAGAGAGAAAGGTAAAGGAGACAAAGCAAACTGAGGGAAGCTGTTAACACATTTCTTTAAATACAAAGTTGAGTAGAGCACAACTAAAAGGTACAGAAGTGTTGAGCTGTCAGCAGCTGTTAAAACCAGAGCGACACTGTCATAATTACCTAGCACAAGTTAACATTATGAAATGCATGAGCCTTAATTTTAGGGTTTAGTATCTTGCACAAGGACTCTTCAACATACAGATAAAAGAGCTGGAAATCAAACCACAGACCTTTTGAATAGTAGACAGCCTGCTCTAAATCCTGAGTCACCAGGAACAAGATTCTTTGGGAGGCACAGATGAGAACTGGGTAACCAGTGAGGAGTGTGACTGAAGCTAATATTGTGATGTGTATGATTTGACATGAAAATGATTCAAAAAGGCATATCTAGTTTACCTTATCAAAAAAAAAAAAAGATTTTGTTGCCTAGGTTGACAGCCACATTGAAAATGGCCACCATCTTGACTAATGGGGTTTACCAAAGAAGTAATCATAAAAGAGTAAATATACCAGTTTTGGTACTTGAATGCACCTGCAGGGAATTTCCCTGTAATTCTAAATTTCTGTTGCACTATTAAGTTTTATTGTATGTTGGACCAGTTGGTTTTAACTGGTGTGCCATGAGATATGCACGGCATTCTAAGGAAGACGGTTTGTTTCAGGCTGGTGAAATGGCATTTTAAAATGCCACTATGAAATGGCTTCTTAATTTAAAAAACAAACAAACATGGGTGCAGGTACTTATTTATATGGGGATAGATGCATTTGTTATTTCTTTTGCTTTTGTAAGTTCTAATCAAACCTGTGCACACTCTTGCAAACACATGCACCACAAAATCATCAAGTATCTGGAAGACTGGCTGGTATAGTATCTCATTTAGTAAACCTAATTTATTGTAATGCATATTAACGTATTGGTATTAGGCCTTCTTAACCAAGGTACTGTAACTTCAGTGTTACAGTACCTGTGTAATATCAGAAAATAACATTATTTACAATTATGGTGACCTCTGATCTCTTGTGCCTTAACACCAAAGAGGTTGATAAAAGGTATTGGGCTATAAACAGCTTAAGAGGCTATTTATCAGTCCTGTATCTGCCATTCTGTGTAACAGATAATGAGCAATAAGATGTGATACAGAGTACAGGCTGTTGAGCAATGAGGGTTGAAATGTCAGGAGACTGAAACTGCAAACTCATCATAGATGTTTTTAGTTGAATGTGGTATATGAACAGTTGTCAGTTACTGGTTATCCTAATGAACTCTACAGATTGCTGTCTCAATTATTTGTTAAAAATGATGAGTAACAGAACATCAATTTTAGATAAAGGGTCATATCAACATGTAGGATGAGTCGCTGGCATGGCATATGAACAGTCTCCCATTCAGATTTTCCTTTAGAAAATGCCTTTGACACATGAATCATGACTAGAAGTGCCTGGTATCAAATTGTAAGTGAAAAGGGGGCTTAAGTTACAATGCTCCAAAAAAATGTAATGACCGAAATGGTAAAAGCTAGATGCATCAAGCAGGATCTCTGCTGCAGTGATTATTCATCTCATGAAACTTTGTCGAGTAAAAAGGAAATCCCTAGCTCACAACTTTTTACTGGTATTCAATAATGCATGGAAAATATGCTCAAAGCATGAATCATGACCCTGTGTGGTTAATGTGGTGCTTTCACATTCATCCATGATTCAAAAAAGGATGCCTTAGACTACGTCATGATGCAGCGCAGCAGCTGACACTTGTGTGAAAGTTTTAACACCGTTGGTTTGGACATATATGGTTAGAGTTGTTTACCATCAATAAATCTTGCGCTGGAGGAAGCTGACTCTGAAAGCAGAAGTACTGCCTTCTCATCAGAGAAGCTGGTAAATCATGAGCACCAGATATACTTTGAGGAGCTGTGAGGGTTTTCGTGTCTTGTCAGAACATGAAGTGTTGCCTGTGTCCCAACAAAAAGGGATAAGGATGAAACATTCACACTCATTCCTGGTTGGTTTAGTTTTTACCATCCATTCAGCCATGTCTACATAATAATTTAAAAGTCTGTGTCAAACCCCATCTCTTTTTTGGAAAGCATATATATGATAACCTTTTTTTTCCCATTAAAAACAACTGATAGTCTACATTTTAACCCAGAATGCAAAGAAAAGGTATTTTCTTGGTGTTTTATGTAAAAGGGACTTTTTGAGACAAAGATGCAGGAAGTCTTGGCTTTAAGGAGTCCATTTGAGCGCTATGATGGCAAAAATATTTTTGTGATACTACTTCGTGGCAGTCTCTCATCATCTCTATCAAAAGAACCTTGGCAACATTATTAACGTACTAGGAATTTATTTCCTTTTTAAGGAAAAACCATGTACAGCAGCTCCTCTGCAGTAATAGAAATGTTGAACCAAAGAAAGCTGTATCAGTACACACAGATGCAACATTAACTGCAGCTTTGCTTTGTCGGATCGGTTGTAAAAACATAACTTTTGAAGGAACTCCCTTCAGTACAGTAAGCTTATAATTGATGCACATTTACTGGATTGTTATTAAACTGCAAGCGACTGAGAAAACAGTTTCACACTCCTCTCAGTGTTTCCCCACACATAAACTTTACTTCTCTGAGCCCCGCAGGCTTATTAATGACCACCCAAGAATATTTGGCAACCTATTTTAACAGTTCTTGCCTGTGTTTCCATACTGACCATTGCTGCTGTGGCATAATTTCCCTGCCTTTCCAGCACAGACTGTAAAAGATGGACGTAGCCACCATGACAACACTCATCGGTTAATGAAGTTCTCTTATGAAACCTTTAAATACTTTGCTATTTTGAAAGGAGAACTTGGTGAACCTGAATTACCCAGCATACGCTGAAAATCCCCTTTTCTCACTCCTACACTGGACCGGACTGACATGTTTTATTCAGTGTGACCTGAAACAAGCAGTTGAGCTCATAAAGCCATAAGGAAAGTATTACTGAGGTCACAGAGCAAGACAGCTGTGCTCTGCTTCGATATACCCAGAGGAGCTGCCCCCTGCTGGGCTTTAAAAGGAAAGCAGGGACTTCCATCAGACCTGGAAGCTGCATCGATCTCTTATATTGTTTGTGTATTTCCATGTTTGAACTCCAACTCCACCTTCTCGGATTGCAGTTGAACACACGTACCTGTCCACCCTCCACAAATATAATCTAAATACGTAGGACACATCGCTTCTGTGACATTTATGAACCCAAAAAGTGCCAAGTAAGATTAAATGCCACACATCAAATTACATATTGCTCGTTGCCTTCACTTTATCTAATTGTTTCCATGTGCAACTCATTCTGTCAAATGTTATGACTTCATGGCTTTAAGGCGATACCATATCTGGAGGAATAGTCCAAGGACGGGTTGTTCAACCTTTGCCACAGTTCAAATCATTATTTTTATGCGAGTATTTTAAAGCTTCAGAATAAAACTGTTTGTTAAATGGCAACAGTGTGTGAGTTAAGACGGCTCGGATGCCGGGATGGATGTGTGTCTAGACGATTATGTTAGAACAACCATGCTTTTAA
Organism: Tylochromis polylepis; assembly: GCA_015107715.1. Taxonomy (NCBI): domain Eukaryota; kingdom Metazoa; phylum Chordata; class Actinopteri; order Cichliformes; family Cichlidae; genus Tylochromis; species Tylochromis polylepis. The sequence goes on from VVHJ01024906.1 coordinate 15,391, forward strand.
CTAAAGGTCATGTTTGGGGCCGGTGGCCTTCAGGGGAATGTTTGCAGACTTGGCGAGGAATCTCGGTGGAGACACAGGGCTTGCGTCAACATTTGTTTATCCTCCAGCATATGTGAAGTAAATATTTGAGTTCAGCTTTACATAAAAATGTTACGATAGCTGCCATCGTACTTTGAGCAAAGTGGCTGCACTCTGAAAAACACGTGATCGCTGTGTTTTTATGCCACTGTAAACAGCCATGTGTTGCATATTGTAAATTATCTCTGACATCAGGGAGTGCCACTGTGTCTGCTCTGTATGCATGGCCTCAGGAAATTTTCACACACCTCGGTCTCTCGCTCTTTCTCATTCCACTGTAGACTATTTGCCAAAGCCTTTTTGTTTAAACAGTAATGTTGGTTTTGCAGAATGCTTGTGGGTTATTTTCTTCCTTACTGCCATTTCACTAAAACCAGAAAGAGTCCAAACTAAATTTTTTAAGATGCCACAATAAAGGTCGGTTATTTTTACTTAGACTTCAGGGATGGAGATGTTACCCAGTAGATGCGCATTTTAAGAGTGTGCTGATTTTGCACTGATGCAAAATACTTGTCATGCATCCTATTTCATAAAGAAATGTGCTGTGAAAAATGTAAGTAAATTAATTAAATTGCCTATAATTCAGGCTTTTTTTTACTTGCGCCAAATGGGCCACTCTGTTGAAAATGTAACTAAGCAAGATTGGTCAGCATATTGTAAAAGCAAAGAACCTTATTTAGTAGAATTCAGTGCATGTTATTGCTATTTCTGGTCATCTGATTAAAAATGTGTAAGTATGGTTTTTCTTTGGGGGGTCTTGAAAAAAAACATCTTTTAAGAATTATATTTAATTGCAAAATTTACAAAGGAAACATCAAATGTTAAAATTATTAGTTGGAAAACAGATGAGGTTTGATATAATATCAAAATGTCAAGAATTCGGGAATTTCATTCATTAAAAGTGTCACAGAATCTGGAGAAACATCTGCATGAAAGGGCTTAAAAAAACATATTGTCTAACCAACCTTTGGGTCCTCTAATATGAAAAACTGACACAACGCAGATGGACGTCTGTGAAAGGTGGAAAGTTGTTGAATATTTTCACTGTATGATAATGCACACTTCAAGTGTGATTACCATTGTTGTTGATTCTCTGTGCTTAGATGCCACGTCTTCTTGTTTTTGCAACTGTCCCACCACCATCCACAACTGGTTTTAACTTGTTAAGCTCTAAGCAGCTTAATTTTTTTTTTGTAACACAGGTGACAACAATTAAGCGAATTGCTCTTTAAAAAAAAAAAAAACTGTGTTGAGTAATTACAACGTCAAAAGTTTGATTTGCAACTGTGTCAGGCCAAGTGTTTCACTAATGTGTCATCACCACTAATGCAAAAATGCCAGACCTGCAGCTGCTGCCAAGGAATGCAAGCCCTTTGACTTCAGTCAGCTGATTAACATTGCTTTTATCATGTGGATTGCTGCGGTAGAAATTCTGAGGCTGTAGCGCTTTGATCTTCACTGCAACGTGTTTTGTGTTTTTTCTATTTAAAACAGCCGCTCACTGGGAAACTGCATTTTCCTGTACGGTAACCAGTCATTGTGTTCCTTGTTGTCATCCTCAGATAAATACACAAAATGGAGGACTCCAACAGCAACAAGCCATTCATGGTGACATCTTCTCTGAACTTCAAAGTCACCACCCCGTCCTTCTACAACCAGCCAAAGAAGTTTGCTTCTGTGGCCCCCCCACGACCCAAAAGTCAGACCCCTCCCTCAGCTCCATCACCAACACCAATAGGCACAGGTGTTATTGGCCGAGTCGGAGACCTGCCTCCACCGCCCCCTTCGCTCTGTGATGGTATTTGCATTTATTTATTTTTTGTCCATATTAAGTTACATCCACTTAAAAGAGCACCCCTTCCCTATCCCACCTACTGCTGCTTCTTATTCTAGAGCATGTAGAGCTTCATGGTTGAGTACAGGATGGCTGTGGTACTCTCTCTCCAGCACATTGCATCACTGTGCTCTTAATGCCTGCCTTTCAAGAGTTCTTGTGAAATATACAGATAGTCTGGGCGATCTTGCTATTATAGGAACATTTCTTTTTTACTTTTAGAGCTGTGCACACTTACACTTCTATAAATGCACACAGTCACGACAGTTCAAATTAAAGGTAGCCTGTGAAGAAGACAGCAAGGCTGTAAATGCAGGGTGTTTCCAAATGACTCACGAGGTAGGAAATGCATTTGATTGTGTTAAAATGTCAAAAACACATTTAAATCCACTTTCGGGTGCTCCTTTATTCACAAGCTTGTTGGGTAAATGTGTAAACCATAATGGAGATCTCAAAAACACAATTACTATGTTAAAATCTTTAGTACCGTCTATGTAGTAACTATGCGTAAGTGGTTAAGTTTCAACACTGTCACTGTTGCGCATCTGTCTTCTACATTGAATACAAATATTTAACGCATTCTTTCAATGCCACAAAAAATTCAGTTCCAGTTTTACTTATATAATGCCCCAGTTCACAGCAACAGTCCTTTGAGAAGGCTAGCTAGAGAGCATTGGCATTGCTATGAGTCCCCCACCTTTCACTACATCTCCAAGATGGCAACCACTGAGTTGTAGTGAAAGGTTGCACTTGGTAAGTACACCATCTGGGTACTCGAGCCATAGCTGTTTACATGATTACACTTACGTACTCAAAATGAAGAGTGTGAATAAGTGCGATTTGAACTCTGAATCTAAAAAGGGTTCTTGTTATACAAAGGGGAAAAAAAAAAAAAAAACCTCCACAGGGTGCCTTTGGTATGAAAGTATGTACCTGGATATCAACCAGGTGTCAGTGCAACAGCCAACCAGCAGATTTCAAAGTGGCCAAATATTCCAGACAGTTGATTGTTTTGCCGTCCCGTTTCATGTTAAATTAAAATGTTAGTACGTGGACATTATTTTTGTGAATGCTTTTAACCAATCGACCCTCCTCATTTTTGTCAGACTTCCCACCCCCTCCTCCTCCTCCTCCTCCACTGGATGATGATTTGCCA
>VVHJ01024906.1:22627-33750 GCA_015107715.1 Tylochromis polylepis
GCTCCTCAGAGTTCGCTGGCCGTGTGTTCTCGATGTGGTGAGAAGATCACAGACCGTGTATTGAAGGCAGTTGGACAGTGTTTCCACGCCCACTGTTTCCGCTGCAGCACCTGCTCTTGTGTACTCGAGGGGGCACCCTTTATCACTGATGACAACAACAATCCCTACTGTGTCCAGGATTACCACAGGTCACTATGGATTCCCACATAATAAAATAGTACATTTCTGTTAATTCCTTATAAAAAGAGATCATGTGGTGCAGTATCACATCAACTATAAAATGAAGGAAAAGAGGTCAGATAAAATGTGTTTAATGGTGTAGTGGTCTTCTAACTTTACCTGCATAAATTCTCAGAACAAGGAGCGTTTAAAGGTCACAGTTAATTTTGGATTCCATTATTTGTATCCATCTAAATGATCAGTGAGATAAATTATGCTAGAGGAAAGAACACTTCAAACCTCTTTCTCATCTTGTTCAGATCATTTAAAACTTTGTTTAGAGCTCACTGAGCTGTATTTATAATAACTGTGTTTGACAAAGCCGACTAAACTTTGCTGCAACTTGTTGCCAAGCCCAGCAGCAACAAACTATTACATCTCAGTGGAATATTGCTGATTGTTTCAGTGTTTCCTCAACTAGGGGTGTGAATGCATAAGAGTTCAACTGAGGTAGTTAACTCAAATCCGCCTCCCTTCTTGTAGGCGTTTCTCCCCTCTGTGTGTGAGCTGTAATGAACCCATTATTCCAGCCCCGGGCAGCGAGGAGACGGTCAGAGTGGTAGCTCTTGACAAGAACTTCCACCTCAAGTGTTACCGCTGTGAGGTAAGACCTATACGTAGTTGGGTTTTTTGTTTTGTTTGTTTTTTTAAATGTGTGTCACAGCCTCTGACAAAATGGATAATCAATATTTCATTTACTCTACAGGACTGTGCTCGCCCTCTCTCCATAGAAGCAGATGAAAATGGCTGCTATCCGCTGGATGGCAAGATCCTGTGTATGAAGTGCCACACCCAACGAGCCAAGCAGGCCGCGCACTGATTGGCTAAAGCAGCATCGCTCAGTGTAACTATGAACCAAACCCAAAAGCACAGGATTCATCCAGCTGCAGATTTTTTGCCTTTGCGACAGGGCTTTGTTCAGTATATGTGCGCAGGTGTGTGGGTGAATGTTCAGCGTGAATATGTATGTTTGCATGCAGATAAAGTATAGTATTTCCTTCGTCTTTGTTAACTTTATTCAGTGCAGAGGTAATGTACTGCACCGAAATTGGTTTTATTCCGCATCTCTTATTCTCCAATCGCCCATCTCGCCTTCTTTGTTACTAAAGCCTATTATTTCTTTTTGGTGCCAATTGTATGTTTACGCTAAAAATTGCCAGCAGGACTTGCACAAGAACAGTTGGGTCAAAAGAACAGTCTGATAAATAGAAAGTTGCCTTTCTCTGTTTCTTGCCTAGATATTGGTAGTAGCATCATAAACTGGTTCCACTGGCTGTATTCTTTCTCTTTGAGCATCTTAACTGTGCTTTTTGTGCCTGAGACCGAGGAGTGTAAGAAACCTCCAAATTGACAGTCATATAGATGTCACCACCCTGGTTGGCTGAGAGTAGAGTACATCTTTTTAGATTTCGGTAGTTGTTACAGAACCAGGCATGATTAATGACGCTTTCCAGCCTAGAAAGTACTTCATATCAGCCCAGTCTACTCTTAATAGCATTTTAAAGTCATAGGACTTTAAGGCAACAGCAAAAAGAAAAACGGTGAATATTGCTTTGAGTTTTTGTGATGTGAATTTAATGCTTTACAGGCATGCATTGAATTGAGTCTTGTTGCTCTCGCTACTCGATGATACTGTATAAGGGCAAGATGAGAACAAAAATCAGCTTCTTTTTTTTTTCTTCTACAAAATAGTTTAGAGCTGATTGAACCATGCTAAGTATTTTCAGATGCATGCTTTGGATGCAGAAATTTTGAACAAACAAACGAGCACAGATTTCCCAAGCACAGACTCCATCCTGGGGTTCTCACAATTAAAAACTGGGTTAGATTTAACTATCAGCTGTATGGCTAAAAATAGGACCTATCAAGTAATTCCACAGTTCCACATAAGTGTAAAACACTTTCAATATGACTTTGAATAAAATGCCCCAGCACAAGGTCAATGTAAGCAAACCGCAAATAGAAACAAAACACCTGTGTTTGATGTACATTTCTTATAATCTCTCGCTTTGTATGATATAAATCATGGACCTGTTTTTCCTAAGTATTAAGGTTACATACGCAGCAGTACTAAAATAACCTGTCCTGACAGCAGGGCAATAGAAATGTCGAGGCATTTCAGCTTTAGGTAGCAGATGTTAAAAACAGTGACCAAATCTTTCTGTTTTGAGGTTAAGAACAAAACGGTTACATGGGATTTAATGTTGTAACATTCATGCGTGTTTTTTTTGTTTTGTTTTGTTTTTTTACCCCAGTTTTTGGTCTGTTTTTCCCATTACCGTGATTACCACTATTCTTGCCGTTGCTTAACTTTTGTACTATTAGTCTGTTTGTGTTGGTTATATACTATTTTATTCTTTTCTTGCTGTTCTGTATTTTGCTAATAAAAGCTTACATTTATTTGGTTTCATTTTAACCTGGCGCCGTGCCTTCTCCATTATTGCATTCTATTGTTCCTTCTGAATTGAGCCTGGTTTGCAGCCACAGAAATGAATTCCTCGGTAAGAAAATTGCTGCTTGTGCTTGCAATTGAGCCTGGTGCAGTATGTCACCAGAATGACTAACAAAACATGGCAATAGTGATTCAGCATTGCATGCTATCTGTGGAAGCAGTGGTGGAATTGCTCTAGTATTATGTCCTGTGTTTCCACCGACTACTCCACCTTTGTGGCCCTGCCTTTGTCATCACCATGTGATATAAACTCTACCATAATGCCTTCATGGCTGCATTCATCAGGCATTGCATTGTGTTACATCCTATTGTATTACATGTGGATGCCTTGTCCTTTCATATAACTTTTTATACGTTTGATATGTGTGAATGTCTTACATTATTCTAGTCCTATCCATCCTTTTTGGCTGTATTGAAAAAAATAAAGAGAAATGTTAAACCCATGTCCCAGTCTTTCAATTTTAGTTGTGCTAATATAATGTGTATACACACACACACACACACACACACACACACACACACACACACACACCGCAGGGTACACTGTACCCAAGTTGGCTTCATGTGACACCCGTCAAGCATGTTTTCTCTCAGAGCAGTCAAACTCTAGCGGTGTACCACATTGAGGGTCTATCAGTTGTAAACAGCCATATGTTGTGCTGATAATGACGACAGCAGACCTGTGTGCGTATGCATTTAAGTTTACTTTCCAGGAAAAAGTACTCACCCTGTTCCAATCCAATAAACAAAGAATAAGCAAAAGCAAGGTGCTAGACTCAACTTACCAGTACCTGCCTTGTTCTGAAGCTTTTACCACTACAGACAGGAGTTATTCATGGTGTCACTGTAGTTCACAAATCATCCAGTCTACTAAGAAGAACTGCAGCGTTTGCTTGATGATGAGAGTGAGACGCAGCCTGCAGAGTTGTTTTTATCGGTGTCAGATGAGGAGAGAAGTGACTGATGAAAAGAGATAGCTGAGATGACAGGGGGGCGGTATACATGTAAAATAGGATGTAACGCGCTGGGAAAACACAAGGCAAGAATGAGTGAAACAGAGCTTGAGGTAAGATCTCAATAACAAAGTTGGTTATGTTGTTACCAAGCTGCTTTTACTGTGTTCACCACTAGGCTAATGTGTGTGTTCTAACTGCTGGAAACAAGACCGAGTCACTGTTCCTAGGAAATATAATATTTAAAGTATGTGGCTTTGATAGGATAAAGTCTGCAGTCTTTGCAAATTAGACTTTAAATGCTCTGTGCAAAAACTTTTTGCTTAAAAAAGTACATGTAATTACATGAAACTCATTAAGTTGACATATACATGCCCATCTAATGAATTCATGTCATGTGCAGCTCTTGATCACGCATTGTTACACTTACAAGTTTAGTTTTTATGTAGAAGAATAAAACCACTTCAGCTGTGCTATTGAGTGTCTATGGGTATAAGCAAGTATATTTAAGGGTTTTTAATGTCATTTTAAAACCACTTTAAATTAAATTTAGGACACATTAGTGACAATGAGTCACTCTTCCTTGCTTTATATTTTGTTTCCAAGGAGACAGACTTTCTTCTAATTATTTATAGTGGTCTTGTGGTCAGTAGTTCTCCAGGCTTTCTGAAGGTCTTTCTTTGGACATTGGCTGCTTTTTTACTTATTTTCAGTCCAGTCCTTGTACCTGTCATTTTCAGAGAAATGCTTTTTTTTTCTTTTATTCAAGCCACTTAACATTGGCCTAGAAATCACTCAAGCATAAAACAGGCAAAACAAAAGGCAACCTAGCAAACAGCCCATTTCCTTAGTAGCCTGCTGCAAAAACACATAATTTGTTCCCATTTCTATAGTTAAAGCCACAACAAATGTCAGCAATAACACGAATTCACAAGGATAAAGCAGTAATTTTTCTATTAACAAGATGATTGCCAGAGGGCTATTAGGCAAAGACTTGATAGATCTTGGCATGGTGTCCAGGGTATCCTAAAAAGACTTGATAAAACTGGACAAGCAGATTACAAACAATAAACAATATCTAAGTCTTGTTCTTAAGAAATAGGGGAGGGGATCTGGTAAAGATCTGACACAGCACCTGAGAGATCCATCTGCCTATTCAGCTGCATCCTTTAAGTCCAGCAAATATCATATCCAGAACCTGAGAGACTTCAGTCTTCACCTCTGTTTCTGCTGCAACTACCCACTCATTATCCCCACCAGGTCCTGCAACAGCTCGAGTCTGACCGACAGCGACTGCATATGTCAGACTCTAACATCGAGCAACAAGTAAAGCCAGTGTGGACAAAATATCGAAGATTGCTACTCTTCCTCTTGGGCTTCTTCTTATTTGCTGCCATGCTGGGACTAATACACCGTCTGTCTCACAATCCCCACACTGGTAGGCATTCAGAAAAACACACCAATACGAGACAATGAATTCAAAATTCTGCCATTTTGTCTGACTTTTGTGTCACTCTTTCCTGTAGTTATTCCATGTCTCTCTCCTGCCTGTCAGCGGGCTTCGGCCCATCTCTCCACATCTGCTGATCCCTTCACACAGCCCTGTGATTACTTCCTGTTCACATGTGGATCAGACAAACTTTTACACGACAGTGAGAGGGGAGAAAGAAGTCATAGTTTTACTTTAAATGCAGAAAACCAGACAAAGTCTGTGCAGTCAAAGCAGGAAGAAGGAGGACTAATAGAGGATAAAACACTGAGCAGAAAAGCTGTGTTGCTGCAGTATCTCAAGAGGATTTTAGGTATGAGTCTGTGTTCAGTGGGGATTTTTTTTTTAAATGTCCTCTTTCTGTGTGTGACTCTGCATACAGCACTTTGCATGCCACCTTACCATATGATCTAAATTGTTTTCTTTTTTCTGTCAGAAACAGACAACGGGATGAATAGTTCAGCAGTGCAGAAGACTAAAGGATTCTACCATTCCTGTTTGGATACAAAATCTATAGAAACTGCTGGCGCAGACCCCTTCCTCACACTCATACAGAAAGTATGATACTTATATTCCAAACATAGCAAGCTCTTCAGATCACACTTCAGCTTAAATTGGTTATCATATGTGCTCATATTACTTAATTACTTAAATTACCATTATGAAAGTATCCCATAAAATTTAAAAAAACAAACAGAAACCAACACCAGTTTTTTAATGATGCCTGACGGCCTACAGGAGGTGCTGTAACTACATGAATAAATTTGTTATAAACGCTTAGTTGAAGTCAAAAAGAACAAGAAACAGTCCATTAACCGAAGTGTGTGTTTTTTGTGTAGTTCTACGTATATGACAAGACCTAAAATGATTAGTCAATTAGTAATTTGACCAAAATTGCCAAATTTTGCAAAGTTCACCTTCTAAAATGAGAGAAATTGCTTGTTTTACTCTTAATATCTGCTGCCCAGAAGACTCAATCAATTTAAAGACCTTTGGGTTCAGGAGACTGCAAACTGTTTGGATACATTTTTTCCCCAATCTTACCTGCTAATATTTTTTCACTGTATCTTCTCCGTATGCAGCTGGGAGGCTGGGCAGTATCAGGGCAGTGGAATAAGACCGATTTCAACACCACCTTGGGGTTGCTAATGAGAGACTACAATACCTTTCCATTCTTCAACATCTATGTGGGCAAAGACCCTTATGAAGCAGCCCCTGGGATTAACAAAAGATACATACAGGCTAGTATGAATTAAGATCATTTAGGTTTTGCTGGTTTGAGAGCTGCCAGAGCAAAGTAAGCTTTGTGTTTTTGCTTTAAATCAAGTCTCCTCTTTGCCAACAGATTGATCAACCCGATTTGTTGATCCCGACTGAATGGAACAGCAAGACAGAGAAGTCTAGAGCTAAAACTGAGGTTGAGTATCCTTGTTGATTCAGGAAATGTCTTTAAATGAATATAAGAACATCTTTCCATCCGACTAAGGCTTTTCTTTTTGTCCTTTCTCTTTTCATCTAGACTCTGCGTCCTTTCTTGGCCTCATGTCAGCAATACCTCGACCTGCTGGGTGCCCCGAAGAGCAGCAGCTTGATCCATGTGGGCTCTTTCGTCTCTCTGTCCTCTCAGCTTGCTGTAGCCGCTTCACCCCTGGACTATCGCCTGTCCAAAGGACAGCTCCACCAGCGTATGACCATCAAAGAGCTACAGGTAAAGGATCTATGTTTTTACGTGCTCCGCTGCTCTTCTGATAAAAAGCAATGTCCGTGCACACTGCAGAGAGGGAGTTTTTCCCAAATTAAGGACAGATGATACCATTATGCTGTATGTACTATTATTTAATAAAACATAGTTACAAATTAACTGGAATAACAATGAAAACTATATTTTAGAAAAAAATGTAAATACATAAATAAGAATGTACTGTAAGGATGCATTAGTGCATGTGTTTAGTGAGATTTGGCCCACATTACTGTGAGTCAGGTTTTTGTATGTTCTAAACGTCTAAACACCTTAAATCCTGCCTCTGACAAATACTTTCTCATTATGATAAAAATCAAACTAATAAAAACTGACATGAACCAAAATATTAACAACACAAACTAAAATCTTGCCTAAGAGCAAGGGAAGAACATCTGTAATGTTGAGCATATTATACTGCTCTGTTGTGGTGAAAGCAAAGCTTTCAATTTATTGGTTGATCTACATTCACACTCTCACTGATGGTCACGAGCTGTGACTAGTGACCGAAAGACAGAAAGAGCGAGATCTCAGATACAAGTTGTAGGGGTAGTCTTCCTCTGAAGGGTGTAGAGCCATTACTCCTCCACATCAAAAGGAGCCATTTGAGGTGGTTCATCTGATCAGAATGAATCCGGGATGCTTTGTGGGGTGTTTCTGGTATGACCAAGTAGGAGATCCCAGGGCAGATCTAGGATATGCTGCAGAGATTATGTTGGGGAGTGGCTGGGGAGGGGAAGGTCTGAGCATCCCTGCCCAGACTAATGCCCCCATGAGACCCTGTTTCACAGTGCGCCTTCACCCTATCCCATATCATAGGGCAAGAGGTGGGGTATACCCTGCAGAGGTCACCGGTCCATCACTTAGAGAGCACATAGAGATAGAGAACCATTCATGCTCACATTCACACCTAAGGCCAATTTAGAATAACTAATTGATCAGTACTAAAATTAAAACTGAAACTGACATTAAACAATAAATAAATAAAAATTAAATTGAAAAAAACAAAACTTTGAATAACTGTTGTCTGGATACATGTGATAACAGTATTTCTTTATTGAAATGTCCCTACAGAGACAGGCCCCTGCTATTGATTGGTTGGGCTGCCTGCAGGCTGCTTTCCATCCCCTGCCCCTCAGCGCAGACGACGATGTCCTTCTGCATAACTTACCCTACATTGTGCAAATGTCCCATACCATTATCAAATGGCTAAACAAGCATGAACTGAGCAACAGGTACTGTAAAGTGACATAAAAATGACAACCATATCCTTCCTCTTTTTTATGCTTATCTTTGTTGCTGGGCCATTTGTCTCCACTCAGCGCTCCCCTTCATACTTTTATGGTCCTCAATCTGCTGCACACCCTGATGCCTGCCATGGACTCCAGATTTTCTGAAACAGCAAAGAACTTTTCTATGGCTTTGGGTAACACTGAAGAGGTTAGCCAAATATGCTACAGAGGAAAGAAAAACTGGACCTGTGAATTGATTTGTTAGTGTAACATCTTTATATTTTGGCTTTCCACCAGGAAGCTCCTCGCTGGAAACACTGTGTGCTGGAAACCGAGAGAGGCTTTGACTCAGTTCTCACACATCTTCTCAGTGAAGGGACAGCACAGAAGGAGGTGGGGAGACATCTTGAGACCTAATGAATTCAATGGAGAGAAAGGTTTATGTCTGATAATGAGTTATTTAATTCTCCAACAGGCAGAGAAGATTATTCAAAGTGTTTTTTACTCCTTCAAGTCCAAACTACACGAGCTTGAGTGGACAGATCAGACATCTCTAAAGCTTGTCATGGATAAGGTAAGGAGTGAAGAATTTTTTCTTTTTTTAATTTCTCCAGAAACAAACTATTTTTAAGTTTGATATCTGTTAAATGATTCTGCAGGTTGATTCTGCAATTCCAGAACTATGGACTACAAAGGAGCCCTCTAGTGAAGTTGAGCTTGACCTGCTTTTTTCCGAGGTACATCGCAAACCTCTTGGTTTAATGTCTTGTCTAGTTAGTACGGTGGCCCTGAGAGGTCAAACAAACTGTAGCTTCATCAGTGTTGTGAGGGAGAAAAAAATGCAAAGTATTGTCACTTCCCAAAAACACTCCCATTGTGTTTTGCAAGGGTTTTTTGTGAGCTTTTGCAACTTTTTGTATATTTCTGTTGTGTTTTATTCAACTGCCAAATTGTTTGCATCTTAAGCTACGGTGCATTTGACCTCTCAGGGCCACTGCAAATTTTAGCTCTTAGCACATTTTCTTTGTTTTCCTTTGTGTGTGTGTGTGTGTGTGTGTGTGTGTGTGTGTGTGTGTGTGCGTGCATCGGCTGCCTTTTATGCAGTCAGAGTCAGGCTAGGCTCCACATGACTGACAGTCAAACAAAGGAAAGCTGATAAAGGTCGTGACCTTCGAGATTCCTCCACATTCATTAAGACAGTTGCTTCACTGAGAATCTTTTCTTCACAAACTGCAGCTTGGCCTTTCCTTCTGAGGGCTGTCACAATTCGACCGTATGAATCCCACCAGCCAATCAGCCGGGACACTTCCTGCCCACATCTCTGGTGGAGCGTTTTACAAGCACCACAGAGCCACGAACCTGGGCCCTGGATCCGGCCGTGCAAACGGACCGAACCCATTGGATGTCTCTCACATTAACTTCTGTTTTATTAGCATAACCAGGAAAAATCCTACATGGGGAGCAGTAATACAAAATGAACCTAAAAACTGTGAGTAAATTTATTTATGTAACGCATTTAAGAATAATCAAATGAGATAAATGAGTTCCTAAAATCAGAATATTAGTGTAATATTAACCCAACCCCAGTCTGCAGATCGTTTTTAACACTTGCTGAACCGTTCAGAAGCATTTTAAAGCCTTTACTGTGAGCTGCAGGAAACGTCCTTGCTGATCAGTCTCAGCCAGCTGAGAATCTCCAACTGTTCCCACTACGTTACTATATCCATCTTTTTTTAGTTACTTATACCTTCATTGCATTGAATTCTGCACTGTGTCGTTGCCTGCATGCCTCACTCGTTAAAGGGGAGAGTTTCTCTCCACACTGCTGCCTGCAGCTCAGAGGGGGATGCTGGATGGCTGGTTTCTCTTTCTAATATTGGAGGGTCTGTACTCTGAAACTAATGAGGCCAAAGTGACAGCAGTGCAGTGAGCCAGCTGCAGTGATGTAATCCTGACAGCAGGTACGAGCGTCCTCGTGCTGGTGACCAATCCAGTGGAGATGTGGTGTTCTGGAGCTGATGATGGAGATCTCAGATATGTGCTGATGTCTCTCTTCTCCTTCTGTCTCTGCACTTCAGAGCATTATGAAACCCCAGCAGCTCTCCCTGCATGAAAAGCAGCCAGCAGCAGATGGAAATCTCACAGTTTCACATGATTGGAGGTTTTTTCTGTCTCAGGTTTCTGTTTCTTTTAAAAAGAGGAAGAAAGTACGGCAGCTCGCCTCGCGCTGCTTTTATTCCACTTCTCAGAATAAAAATAACTCGCGCAGCCTCTCGGCTCGGCTCACAGTGCGTTTGTGTTTGTGTCTGTGTGTCGGCCCTGACCCCGTTGTTTGAAACCATCAGAGAATAGAGAGCGAGTGTGTTTCTGCACCGCTCTGCCACAGTTATAGCTCTCATTAAAGGCTAACCGGGTGGATGTGTGAGAGCTACAGTAACACATCCTCAATACTTCAGCGCCTGAAGACACACTGCTCGTGTTTGCATCCAGACGTAACACAAAATTTAACCAAGCACGAATTAAAGCTGGGCGGGGCAGTGGATGGATGGATGGATGAGTAGAAGATGGATGGATGGATGATGGATGGATGGATGAGTGGACGATGGGTGAATGGATGATGGATGGATAAATGAATGGATGGATGATGGATGAGTGGACGATGGACTAGTGGATGATGGATGGATGGATGATGCATGGATAGATGGATGAATGGATGATGGACTAGTGGATGATTGATGGTTGAATGGATGATGGATCGATGATGGACTAGTGGATGATGGATGGATGGACTAGTGGATGATGGATGGATGATGTACGGGTGGATGAGTGGACGATGGGTGAGTGGATGATGGATGGATGGATGGATGAATACATGATGGAGGGATGGATGGATGGATGGATGGATGATGGATGGACTAGTGGATGATGGATGGGTGGATGGATGATAGACTAGTGAATGGATGGATGGATGGACTACTGGATGATGGATGGATGGATGAGTGGATGATGGATGGATGGATGGATAAATGGATGGATAAAT
>VVHJ01024909.1:1088-11979 GCA_015107715.1 Tylochromis polylepis
AAAAAGTTTTTCCCCCCCCCCCCCCCACACCCCACCCCCCCAAACCCCCCCCCCCCCCCCCGCCCGAAAAACAAACACACAAACACACACACAGAGTCTTCCACTCCTCTCATTAACATGGTTGCAGCTGTGCCTAGAAATCTGCGTGGGGAGATTAATGGGGATTTGACGCAATGGAACTGTTTGTCCCTGACATGATAATTATCATTATTTAATCAACTGCAATTGCATTAATCACTAATGAAATAATGACCAATTAACTGCAATCCATTTCTTTGTGGTGGTTGTTTTTGGTCTCGGGCTGTTTTCTGAATTTTGATTGACTGGAGTTGATTTGATGAAGCCTTCCAGAGTATGCGGCCTGGATGGAAGCTTTTCTAAAATCTAAGAAAACCCTAATGATCTCATCAGGACAAGCCAATGCAGTATTATTTGGAAAGCTTTTAGGTGACTGACATGACAGAACAATTTAGTTTTAACGGTGGGAAACAAAATTTCAGATTACAAAAGTCACAATTCTGTTGAAAATACTTTTTACCAACAGTGTATTTTCTATGTGGCTAAAATGGCAGTTAAAGCCATTACATGACTCGGCAGCACAGTGATTTCTTACAGTCAGGTGACGGAGGTTTAATGGAACTGGTGTTGATCTCCACTGTACAGATACAGTGATTTTCCCACCCATTCAGCATCATTTTAGGCATTTCATTATACAACAGATGTTAAGCTCTGAAGAGCTTAACATCTGGATCTGGATCCCTGGAGACTCGAGTTGAATTTATTTCACTGCTTAATGTTACAGTTACACTAGGGAAAGCAATTCTTAGAAACCACAGGACAACTGTATGTAGTGAATTTGCAGTGTTGTTACTTTTCAAATGGTTGCTTCAAAGAAAGGTCCAGGTCTGCAACCACTTGTTGGCACTTTGTTTGCAATCTGTTTGTGACAATGGGGTGATTAACTGTGGTAAATAAGGGTGAATTGCCAGTACCATCTATATAAGCAAAAATTCACATTCACTTCTTACATTCGAAGTTTAGCTAGAACCTCATAGAAACAGAAATTCTGAAATTCTTTCAAAAAAGTGATGAAGTTGCTACAATATGGCAATGTAAGAGCAAGATGGAATGATTGCAACCTGTTGATAATATCTGTGCATTTGTAAATTAGATGGCAATTATTTGTGAACTTTCGTCAACCTGAGAGTGATTATTAGGAGACAGGTTCCATTGCACTAGGTGACCTGTGCAATTGCCTTGCAGTTGAAAGTCTTTGTTGCAACTACTTGACATTGATCTCCGACAGGAAAAAAGAAAAAAAAATCTGTCCAATCACAGAGAAACCACCATTTTTTTTCTAATCGCAAGAAGGTTGCCCTCCTGTTTTTACTCTATTTTGACTAAGACATAAGTAAAAGCTTTCCTTCCTGCAGCAATGCAGGAAAAGACATGGGAACAGAATCATTATCATCATTTGTCCTATATTGGCCATGGCTGTATATGCAGGATTTTATAACAGTGTAATAGTTGCAGGGGCTGATCTACAGAGGTGCAAAGGGGGCAACTGCCCGCCTGCTGTACAGTCTTGCCCCTCCAGCGGCAGCGGCACAGCGGTCCCAACGACTGTGTGCCTTTTAGTGTTTTTATGCCTTTTCGTTGCATCTTACTGCAATGCACTGATAGCTTACAGTCATCAGGAACTGATGCACCTAATACAGCCTTGAACCCGTACTTTACTTCGGATTGAATTAACAGTATACCACCCGAGACCACTGGGTGCTCCGTGGGTTATTGTTGGGAACAGCAAGCAAGACCTCAACACCTTCTTTGCTCGGTTTGAGCAAATTTCATTGTACATGTACAATGACAATAAAGAGCTATTCTATTCTAAATATTTTGATTTACAGTCTTGTTTTAAAAAGTCCAACTGTCATTCATGAATAGAGCCAGACACACAAACATTATAAAAGCATCTATTGAGTGTAAATGAATTAAAAGCACAGCTAAAACAATGAAAAAGAAGCTACTTTCAGCTGCCACCATATTCACAAGGGGTCACTAGAGCAGGTATGTTTGATTTGGCAGACTATTTTTTTTTCTTTTGTAAAAGGGATTTGTGTCTCCAAATGGGGAAGAAACCCAGGATGTTTTTGCTTGTTTGGCAAATGTGTAAACCACTACACTACACAGCCACTAAAAAGCACAGCACAAAACTGTCAGAATGAATATCTGTTGCTAGCATTTTCTGTTGTATGATTTGATCTTATTCTGGTCAAAGCCCCTCACTCAGCAGGATGTGCATGGTTTGTTAGTATTTATTAAGTGTTGTCATCTTTTGCTGTGGAAGCTGTTTTCTGCATTCGCTGGCTCTCCCACATATTGATTTACACGGTTTAAACTGATGGCTTCTTCTTCTTTTTTCTTTTTTTTGGTGGTGGTGGTGGGGGGGGGGCAATTTGGACTTTAGTTTTGTAAATGTGGGCAACTGCCAATTAAAGCTCCCCTTGCTCCATTTCTCTCCATGTCACTGTGACTCTCTCATTATTCAGCAAATGATTGCTATTCAGATGTTGCATTGAGTAATTTCCATGACTGGGGATGTGGGAGTAGAAACCCTCCGCTGGCCTCCCTCACACGTCTTTCCCTCCTTCCAATCTCCAAACTCATCATAAATATTTATGACGTTATTTGAATAATGTGAATCAGAATGACACAATATCATTTTGAGAAGTGAAGAGTAGAAATAGGAGGAAGGTGAGGAATGGGAAGCAGCAGAGGTGAAAGAATCTTCCACAACTGAAATGTGAGTCAGGGGTCATGCTCTGAGACACTGGAGGTGCAGAGATATAATGAGATGAGATGAGTGCTCATCACACTCTGTGCCCTTAGGAAAAGGAAGAACAAAAACCTCTGGTGTGATCTTTACCACAGCGTATTATCTCTGTGACAGGGATACTTTGACACATCACTTATTTACATTAATTAGGCTGATGTCACTGTCCATCTGCAGGTGCTTAAAACGGATGCATCATTCAGTTATCTGAAGGCTGTCACTGGAATAAAACAGACTGTTCCATATTAAAGAAAGGATAAAAAAAACAGGTGACAAGAGGGGAAATGGGTGTTGTTGGTAAATGAGGTATAGAAGTGGCAGTCTCGCAGGGACAGAGAAGTGAAAATAAGATTAGGTACCCATGGAAAGGTGAGTGTTGCACTCAGAGAAAAGAAAAAGATGGAGCTAAGGATAAAGACAGAGATGAAGATGGAGACGAGCAGTGAGGGCGTGACGTGAAGACAGCATCTCTCAAGAGGGAGAAAAGTAAGAAGGGGGGATGTGTGTGGTATCCCTGTCTGCAGCCTGTTTGGATCTGATAGACAACAAAAGCTGATTCTCTAGTTGTGCGAGTGACAGGGCAGCCTTGATGTCTTCCACAGGGAGAAACCTGATGTTCAAGGAACAAGAAAGTCTTTTATGGAGGAGAACCTAAGCTTTCTGAAATGTGCTTGCATGAACCTACTTCATCTTTGTCAAGCAGATAGGGAAAATTGTAAAGAAGCATTACATATACAGCAAAAGCTGTAAGAAAATGAAACAGTTAATTGCCACTTAGATTTTAGATGAATTAAAACTGTCTAATTTGTCATGCTTGATGAGCGTTTTTAAACATAATTACTTGTAGCATATTTTTGTTTTAGAGTCTAGCATTTGAATATTCGAAGTGTCAGCAGGCACTGACAAAAGGCTAAAATGTGAAATGATTCGTGTAATGTGCTGAAAAGGAAAAGTTGCAAGGGAGAATAATAAATACATCGTTTTATGTTCACGACCTCTGTGAGCCTGGAATGTTGTGTCTCCATCATGGATTTGTTACAGTAAGTCCTTCGCATAGCTTCAAAGGACAGCAGGATAGTTTGAGAAGTAGATTTAGCTTGCGTGAAGTTTTTTATTTTGAAAACTGACCAGCTGTCCTATGTTGCTCGTGTGTTTCCTGTCCTCCTCATGTGCTTTGTACAGCTGACACAGTCAAAAATAGACTTGGCACAAGTTTTTGGTTATATGCAAGGCAGAAAGTAGCTTATTTTAGCCACAATGCTTCTAAAGTAAATTTGCTGGGATTGCAACCTTTGTGTTTATTGGTCTGCTTAAATATCCCTGATGTAGGAGGGATAGGAGGAAAGGAATTTCACAAATTGACTTGTTTCCTCTTTAGAATGACTCATTCTGAAATACTGGATTTCAAAGATAAAGCGATGTGATGCAATGCTTTTATCAGTGTAGTGTATCAGCTTTATTTGATGAGTAAGCACTGATAATAGTTGAAATGTTACATAGCAAGAGCTGAAAATTTGCTAGCTAAACTGGAAACGGTAATAGGAATCAAATGAGTCAATTCAGTTGACCCCAAACAGCAAAAGATAGCTCAAGGATGTGCACTATTATTACTATTATTAGCAATGGTCAAAGTTACAGTAGGCAATAAATTAGGATTGCAGAACTGTAAAAAAAACACACAAAAAAACAAAACTGTGCTGGATTTTGTTACGATTCTCTAATATCAGTTTTCAAGCTACTCCATTGTTTTTTTTATACATATATGGTGAGCGTTTCGTGTTCAGATTCATTGTCCCTTCTCTACAGCATTTCCTGAGTCTTTAGTGTTGTGTAACCAGGTACTTTCTAAGTGTTTTATTCTTGTCATTTGTGGATAGTAACCTATGACCTATGCTGTTCTGTAGCATCCTAGTCCATATGTTCTTTAGTCATCCTTTGGGGATGAACAGGTTGACGATCTAACATAGGGCTAACACTAAAAGACAGACAATCATTCACACCTATGGGTAATTCACCCATTAACCTAACTCCACTAACTGCATATTTTTAGACTGTGGGAGTCAGAAACCTGGAGAGAACCCATGCAGAACATGCAAATATACTAAGGTCCCAGCCAAATTGGGGAAGTCGAACTCAGGACCTTCTTGCTGCGAGGCAACAGTATTAACCATCCAGTAAATTTTCATCCATCATGAAATAAATGCACAAGGTGTTTCATGCAACAGATTCACAAATTATTGAGAAAAGAGTCATCTAAGCTGCAAACTGTGCAAAAAACCCAAAACTCAGGAGTTCTACAATGAATAAAAATTTAGTTAAGCATCACATGAATAGAAATTAGTCACTTTTCTTCTTCTTTTTTCTTTTGTCAGAATGAATGCAATGAACTTTGCATAATGAGTTATTTAGATCTCCATCAGTCTGAGAACTGTGTTAGCTTCAGAAAGTCTGTCCTTGCTCCAATCTTCTGAAAGGAGCTGAATCTAGCTTCCTTATCACTCTGAGCAGAAAACAATGAGTTGAGAGGAAGAAAAGACCTGAGTGAATGCAGGATGCGGGGAAAAACATAATAGATAGTAGTGGAAATTGATTTTGAACAAGTCCTTTTATTCGACAAAAGCTTGGCATCTGAGGAGAAAATGGTCTCCTTGAATAAGAACCGTGGTGGAAATGTGGTTTAGACCTGATAAAAGGATGCCAGGGGGAAGGTAGATGGAGACAATGGGTTGAGAAAGGAAGATAAAGAGTGATTAAAGAAAATGAGAAAAGAGGCAAAGCAGAAGCAAGAAAAACAATCTGAACAACAAGATTGGGTAGAGGAAGAGAGAAAAATGCTGAGAGAAAATGTAGGTGGGTCATGAAGAGGAACAATAGCTGTGTGCCCTTTGGGTTTAAATTGCCAACGTACAGATAAATTTGAGATGTCTCTCTTCTATTCTTAACATCTTATTCATCACTACAGTGCTATTAACTAAAAGTGAGTCAGCCAGAGGTTCTAAAGAATGTCCTGATTCTGCACTGATTTATTCAAGAAGAAATAGATATATGTGCGTATAAGTGTTAGATGCAGGGTAGTAAGTTATTTATTAATACCACCCAAAGAAATGCATTAACAACTTTTGACCACAACCTTAATCCTAATGTTAAGCACAACCTTAATCGTGTCAGATAGTGTTTTCCAAAGCGATTCATGATGAGAAAGTAAAGAAAAATTTAAAAATGTACATATGTAGATTGATTCCAAACAGTTCTCATGTTTTCGAACGCGTAACATAGAGACGTGTTGGGTGGCCGAAAGCGTAACATACTGACGATTTGTCAAAGCGTCGGTATGTTACGTTTTGGGATGAGAACGTGTTGGCATCAGAGAACCTTTTTTTTCTCAAGATGAAAAATGACACATTATGTGACTATAATGTGAGCTGACAAAAGAAGAGAACTAGGGAAACTAGATATTTTTATTACTTACTCTATGGGCAGGCTAAGCCTGTTGTTATCGCATACCAACAGGCTAACTGCTGAATCAATGATGACATGGTTGTTACTTGTTGTAGTTACTTGTTGCTTGACTTTCTTTGACAGCTGTCATTTTTACACTGAATTTAGCAGAACATAAGTGAGTAACACTATTACCCCACTATGTGTCAATGGTATTCGTCACAACGAATGTATCTAAAGAACAGCTGCCTTTTCAAAAGTGTCTTTTTGTCCTGTCTTCCTCCTCTCACCCCCAACTGGTCAGTCCAACTGGTCAGGGAGGGACAGCCATCCCCCTCCCTGAGCCTGGATCTGCTTGAGGTTTCTTCCTGTTAAGATGGAATTTTTCCTTCCCATTGTCGCCAAGTGTTTGCTCATAGGGGCTTGTCTGATTGTTGGGGTTTTTTGCTGTATTATTGTAGGATCTTTATCTTACAATATAAAGTGCTTTGACACGACTGCTGTTGTGAATTGGTACAATATAAATAAAACTGAATTGAATTTTACTAGTATTACCTGTGATTCGAGTTTATCTGCCAAAGTAAGTATCATTCACTTTCAGTTTGGCTCTGTCTGTACTCTCTAATGATTTTCGAGGCAAGAATTTGTGTACTTAGCCTCTAAATGCCACACTCTTTTGCACTTACTCTGTCTGCCTGCTAATTGTTATTGAGCAGGTAGCATAAAATGATGGGTTTGTATAGCTTTCTACTGAAAGCAGCTGTTAATACGAAGGCAATTAGTGTGAACCACCAACAAGGACGTTGCAGCCGAGAAAATCGAAATAGCAAGCTGAATGTCTATAAAAGGCTATATTTGAAAGAACCCATTTGATATTCATCAGCGCTAATGTTAAAAAATAAAAGTATTTGAGCAAATGTAGCCTCTGTATTAAGACTATTAAACTGTGTTACAGAAATTGTCCTAGTACCTTTTCATTCTGTGCTTTTGAAAAATTGAGCATTATGGGAATATCTAAAACTGTCTACAGATATTTGTGTGACATGGCTTATTCATCTAACTTCGTGAGCCCATCTTTCTTCCCCCTGCCAACTTTATTTTGGTACATGCTACCTTTTATATGCTGAGCTGACAATGACAGACTGACTGGGCTATGTATAGCCTTCTGCAAGCTGTGGGCTGAGTGCTATTAAATTAATTAAAAATTTCCCCAAAATCTTCTCCTTTACCTTACAACTCAAAACTTTTTTTTACTAACACTTGAGGCCTTCAAACGTCATCATGCTGTTTATGACACACAGACTGATGAGATCTGCAAACATTTATCATTTTTATGTCATTCCAGTATGCTGCTGTAGGGCTTCCACAGACAAGTGGATTGAAATTAATGTGAAGTGTCTCATGCCACTTTAAATAGTGACTTTAACCTCTTTCCATATGTTTGTGCACCTGCATTATTTTTAGAAATCGAGTACTATAGTGACTGAAAATATGACATTGCTTCCCCTGTTGTTTTTCAAATGCAACATGGCCTCTCTGGCACTTAAAATCTGTAGGCAAATCACCTATCAATCACTATCTGCATGGGGGCGGGAAGTGCTGTGACATCGTGAATGTGGTATTAAATGAAGAAGAGGGATGGAGAGCAGATCCATGCATCAGGTTATTGTCTTTCCCAGGCAAAGAGGAGACTCTCAGCAGTCGGGCCACATAAAAGCCTTGTTACCCATTCCTCTTCTGCTTTAGTTGTCATTTTCCATTTGGCTTTCACCTTGGAAGACCGACATCTTTTTTCAGTCTGCCCGCATTTTCTACATTGGTTCACAAACGAGGGTTTGCTTGAATATCAATTCTCTAAGTCCTTTCTTGCTCGCTCTGTCTCTCTCCTTCCTGTTCAGGGAGGTAACGATGTAAGCAATTACTCATTGCAGTTTATTAAATCTGCTGTAAGTCAAAGGAGAGTGTTATGTTGTCCTGTTGTTTGCATGATTTGTTGTGCCACTTACCGTGTCCTTTAGTGGAGGATCCACATTATGTATGGTTGTGCACTTTACCTATTACATGGATGCACTTTCTCTTTCATTGTTTTTCTGTCTCTTTTTACTGTATTTGCAAATGTAAATATCTTACGCTAAAAACAGTAAGTAGCATGACTAGGTATGAGTTTGTAGGATGGTGGTTTTGAAAACCATGCTAGTGGTTTTATTTTATCTTTTTTTTTATAAGTAAAACTATAAGTAACACACACACACACATATATATAGATAGATAGATAGATAGATAGATAGATAGATAGATAGATAGATAGATAGATAGATAGATAGATAGATAGATAGATAGATAGATAGATAGATACACCAAAGTGTCAAGATCTGGAATTGTAATTCCACAGAGCAAAATTTTGAAATCATTCAGTGACTTGCAGCTCTGAAGCACTATCTGTGTTAATTTTAAGCATTCTAGCTTATTATCCACAGGCACACGGGATATTGATGGTCTGTAATGGCATTCATAAGTATTTGAAAGGCTTGTTGTTCATAGTTTTATGTTAATTCGGATTAGCGGATGAGCACCATCAGTCAGAGTTGAGTGAGCTTTTTAGATTTTAAGCTAAATATGTATTGTTTAAGCAAAAGTAAAACAAAAACTGGGAAATATGACTGATGTGTTCTCACAAAAATGGAGCACTGATTTAAATATTTAAATCTACATCTGCAAACATATAGAAATGTGACTTAAATCTGCCTTTACTTGTACTGCAGGGTTAATTTAATTCTTATTTAATTTATTATTTTTTTCATGTGACTGAAAATGGTTGGTTGGTCATGGGTGGGAAGCTACAATAACTAATTTGTAGAATGTAAGAAAAGATTCTGTGTTTTATGTGTATGCCATTATTAGTTTGGATCCCTGTGGTTATTTAAGTTCAAAGTTGGCCCATACCCAGCACGGACTTGATACAAAGGCCAGTGAAGCCCACATAAGGTGACCTGAGTTAATAATTTAGTCACAACTCCTTCTTTATTCTGGTGCACTGCTGAGAAACAATCTCCCATTAAATCACAACTAAAGTTAGACAGAGCCAAAAAGGTTTCTTTAAGGTCAGGATCAGTTGCAAATTTAGAGTTAAAAAAAGGGATGTTAGCAAGAAAAGGAGAAAAAACTGTGAACCATCTCTCATTTTAACTTAAAATAACTGTAATAATCAGTGTGGTCCAATGCCAAAAACCAAAAAAAAAAAATTAATTAATTTAAAAAAATGGTACGAATTAAAATATTTTCACTGAAAGATTAAAAACACTAAATAAACAAAAATTCCAGACTGCAATGCGCCAGATGATTTTTATTTTATTTATTTATGTAAATTACAGCCAGAATCCAAGTTGAATCTGATGGAATCCCACTACAGACTATAAATATAATTATAAGCAGTGACAGCAGCTTTTTCACACAATAAGATTTGATTACTAATAGTAGCAGCAAAGTTGAACATAAAATTACATACATTTCTTCATTTATTGCTTTCCTTTTTTTTTTTTGAATAGCCTCAACAAACAATTGTATTTGGAAGGGGTTAGTCTTTTTGTGTATTTAATAATTCAATTCAATTCAATTCAATTCAATTTTATTTATATAGCGCCAAATCACAACAATAGTCGCCTCAAGGCGCTTAATATTTGTACAGTAGATCGTACAATAATAGATACAGAGAAAACCCAACAATCATATGACCCCCTATGAGCAAGCACTTTGGCGACAGTGGGAAAGAAAAACTCCCTTTTAACAGGAAGAAACCTCCGGCAGAACCAGGCTCAGGGAGGGGCGGCCATCTGCTGCGACTGGTTGGGGTGAGAGAAGGAAAGCAGGATAAAGACATGCTGTGGAGGAGAGACAGAGATTAATAACAGATATGATTCAATGCAGAGAGATCTGTTAACACATAGTGAGTGAGAAAGGTGACTGGAAAAGAAAAACTCAATGCCATTGACTGAAATGAAGGGTGATGCTTAATGTCAGTGTATGTTGTATACAAACCATAGGCATCATTATGATGGGAAAGAAAGTCAACATCCTTGAGAACATATCTGGTCTTCGTGTTTGAATTACATTCCTAAATACTCTGATCATTTTACATTGCATTTTAATGTAAAATATTGCATTAGCTGTAAAGAATAATTTATTACTGATTAGACTACTTTTTTAAAGCAGATGCATCTGTCAGGTTCAGCTCAGTTTTGACTAAGGGAATATGCTAGTCACACGCTGATGGGATACACTCAGCTTATCCTAATGCCAGGTTGAGTGTCATTTGTTTATGATTACCATTGTGTTATTATGAAACTGAATTTCTGTTTCATACACTCGACTTGGATAACAGTCTCACATTCTGCACACTATCATTTTTATCTTCAGATCAACACAGTACAGCAGGTGGATTTTCAGCAAAGGGTCACTTCCCCCAGATCAGAGTACGAACCAGCGTGATACGGACACGGTGAGGTATGTTTGTCACAGTCTGGCAGAGCAGACTGAAACGTGGAGAAAAGGTGGACCCAAAACGCAGACACGTGAAGCGATGAAAACTAGACTTAACCAAAACCACGCTTGTTTATTGAAGTG